>PVIC010009163.1:0-46259 GCA_004025085.1 Thryonomys swinderianus | reverse complement strand
TTTTTTTTTTTTTTTGAGACAGGGTCTCGCTTTGTAGTTCAGGCTGGCCCTGAGCTCACTATGTAGCTCAGGCAAGCCTTGAACTCAGCAATCCTCCTGCCTCTGCCTCCTGAGTGCTGGGATTACAGGCATGAGCCACCACGCCCAGCATTGGGGTATGTGGTCCTGATTGCTGGTAAGTGTGAGTCACCCCTCCCAGCATTGTATGTGGTTACCAGGGATTGAACTCAGGACTTTGCGTTTGTGAGGCAGGCGCTGGAACCACTGAGCTAACTCTCTGGCCCAATGTAAACATTATTAATAAAGCATAAGTAAATACAATCTAACAGAACAGTGGAGATGTAAATGTGTTTAGACTTAAAGCAAAATTTGGAAACTTCAGATAAATTTTAAAAAATGGAAACCATCCCTGTTCACACTAACCAAGACAGCCCCACGCTTATTAATATATTTCAAAACTGGGATCGCATTCTTGTCAGGTCAATGTGTTCCTTCTGGTCTTCTGATAGTCTAAATATCTCTGTGGTCAACATATTAGGAGCTAAAACTTTGAAAATATACTAATTTACTTAATATTCAAATTAACAAATTGAGATTTCTGCATTAAAGCCCATGTTTCCAAGCTCTGTTTCTACTGCCAAGGTGTCTTCCTGATAAAATATAGAGACACTTTGCAATGTTTACATGTGCCATTGTGCCTCCCCTGACCTACACGGGGATTAACACTTTTGTACTCTTGCTGGCTAAATAGATGGGAAGTGCGGTATAGTGATGTTTTAATTTGCATTTGTTTTTTCTCACATTAGCATTCCCCCACATTTCATGGTCATTAGTGCTTTTTCTTTGCTTATTTACTTCTTCATGTCCTCAGCCCCTCTTTCTGTTGTGAGGCTCCACATTTCCTTATTGACTTTGAAAAGCTCTTTAGTCATGCTAAGTGTAGTAGTGCTGTTGCATCTTGTGGTACATGTTTTCTCTACTTTGGCCTTTCCATTTTAAAATCTGTAATGTTGGTTTTTATCTTCCAGGAATTTTACCATTTTAAGGTGGCCAAATCCATCCTTTATATTTTTATGTCTTTAGTTTAATGCTTAGAACCCCCTTACCCCCAAAGATTACAAATATTCTACTACCTTTTTACCCAAAATGTATATCTGTTCATTTCTTTTATACGCAGTAAACTTTACATACAGTTTTTGGTGCCAAGATGATAGCCAAAACCAGTAGTTTCGGCTTTTTTCTTTCTGTGATTTTAATTTGCAATAGTTCCTCAAACATAATAAAGTTTTTGTCACTCAGGAAATGAAAGGATCCCACTCATAATTTTGGCAAATAGTGGTACAGGTGGTTTTTGAGTGAGGGGAGGACTGGCCAGGTAGATTTTTCTATGTGTGGTAACCCCTTGGGGAAATGAAATGGAAATCTTTCTACACCATCTCTGACAAAGGACCTCTCTCCCTATCTCAACCACCAGTTCTAGACTAAGAAGACCTCTCCATGTGAGACTGAACAAACATAAAAACACTCAGTAGTTCATTGTAATAGCGATGATGACCAATGATAATGATAACAATGGTGGTAATTATAAGCCATGCAGCCAGGAACTACTATAGGGCCTTGACAGACATTATCTTACTTAATCCTTAAATTCTTGGATGAAAGTTTTATTACACCCATCTCACAAATCAAAACTGGATATAAATCTAGGTGGTTCTAGTTCAAATGCCTGTACTGATATCCAAGGTATATGTGTACCAAAACATCCTTTATTTTCCCATTAAATTTTGTATGCTTTTATATACCATTTAAAAGTAAGTTTATTTAAAAATGGATAATAAATTAAAAGTAAATTTAATAGGTGCCTATGTGTACATGAATGGAGATTTATTTAATATGTATGTACGCAGACATGTACATAAATATCATACATGCTTATGCTTTTGTTACAGCATAATCCCTACATAAAATAGGGAGACTAACCTGAGAATTAAAGAAAGATGATCTCTAGCTAAAGAATTCTGCAAGAAGGCAAGGAAATATGTTTTTTCTTTCTACTTTGTATTCTTAGTGGGAACGGAGAGAACATTGTTTTAATATAAGAGGAGCTTGTTGCCATGAAAAAGAGCCATATTAAACAAGAAAGAGCTCTTGAATAAGAACCATATGACTTCCAAACTAATGAAACTCAATGGAGGCAGGAAATCAGAGATTTGGCACTGCCCAAAATGGAATTAATGTATTAAAAGATTAGGGTTGAAAGAGTACTTCCAAAATTCAAAAGGAAAAAGTAGCTCACGCAATGAAATGATGAAGAAAGGAAGAGAGACATGGAATCTTTTTTTTAGAACATTAAAAAAAAAAGCCATGTAATAGAATTTCCAGAGCAGATGGCAAGGAAGAAATAAGCATAAAAATACTAGAGAAATATTTTGCTGAGCTGAAGAAAGGCTCAAGTGAAAATTAATTCACCAAGTGCCAGCAAATATTGCTGGTGATGGAAACTTTAACTGTATCTTGGTTAAACCTCTCAAATGCAAAGATAGATCCTTTATATATGTATTTTGGAGAAGAAGTTTGTTTCTGGAAAAGAGAAGTTGACTTGTCTGATGTTTCACTTCCACAGAGTCTAGTGCCAATTAAATTTGGAGCAGTATTCACAAAGCTCAATGGAAATAGATTGTAGCATAGGTACAACTCAAAAAAATCTACGACCAGCCTAACATTCATCAACAAAGCCAAAAGGAAGTTGTTTCTAGACATATAAGTCTGGAAAGATTTATCAACTGCTCATTAATTCTGAAAAACTACTAGACTAAATGAAATAAAATTTTATAATGGAGAAATGGACTGGACATGGTGGCATACACCTGTAATTCTAGCACTCAGGAGTCAGAGGCAGGAGGATCTCTGCAAGTTTGAGGCCACCTTTGCTGACATAGTGGTTTAAAGATTGAACACACGGTGAGACCCTGTCTCAAAATACAAAACAACACAAAAGGCCAGGGATATTTCTTCAAGTTCCCATCATATAAAATGATTTCTTACGAACAAAACTCTAACCTTAAAGGAAATATTGATGAACTGGACTACATAACAATCGGGAACTTTGTTTTGCTGGTTGACAACATCATGAGAAGATAAAATCTGTCCTCAACACAGAAGTTACTTGCAGTTCATGTAACTGTCAAAAAACTTAACAGAATATAGAAGGAATAAGGCAAGTCAATTAAAAAAAATGAAAGGAAACCTAAAAGAAAAAAATGAACACAAGACTTGAGTAGGCATTTTCCAGAGTCTATGTAAAGGTAAAAAAGAAAAGAAAAGAAAAGTTGTTAACCTCATTAACCACCCAGTGTAATCCAGTTGACATTACAATGAAATACCATCTCACAGACACAGAATGTCAAAAATTAAATAACTGGTTAAATCAAGTCTTGTAAGGAAACTGGAAGTCTTCTATATTGTGATAGGAATGAAATCAATATAAGGACAATTTCTAGTGTCTGCTAAGGCTGGGCAATATGCACATTTCATGACCTAGACATTTTTACAGGTTAAATAGAAATGTGTACCTATTTGCCACAAAAGGTGTCTACCAGAATGTTTATGTTGGCAATCTTTGTAATACTAAAAATTGGAAGCAATTGAAATGTTTATTGACAATATATAGTAGATAAACAAATAGTGGTATAGTTATACAATGAGACTCAATACTGCAAAGAAAATGAACACCTTACTGCTTCACTTAGTAATGAACAAAAACATAGGCAAATCTCATACACAAGGCAAAAATAAAAAATAAAAAAGTAGATCCTTATGAGTGTACAGCATGTGATTTTTTTATATATAAAACAAGTACAAACACGATAAATTAACAGTTAATAGAAGTCAGGATAGGACTTTCCCAGAAGAGGATTTGGAAGAATAATAGAAATGTTCTAATTCTTTATCTAAGTGGAGATCACACTGAATATACTCATTTTGTGAAAATTCAGGCTCCACTCTTACGATTTATGTACTTTTCTATATACATATTACAATTTTAAATTAATATTTACATATAAATTTACAAATAAAATTTTAAACGTTTGGAAATTATAAAGCAGCCTTCTAAATTATCTTTTTCTTTTTTTTTTGAGACAGGGTCTCGCTTTGTAGTTCAGGCTGGCTCTAAGCTCACTATGGAGCCCAGGCAAGCCTGGAACTCAGCAATCTGTCTGTCTCTGCTTCCCGAGTGCTGGGATGACAGGCATGAGCCACCACGCCCAGCACTGTGGTATGTGGTTGGTGGGCGTGAGTCTCCATGCCCAGCATTGTATGTTGTTTCCAGGGATCGAACTCAGGACCTTGCGCTTGTGAGGCAGGCACCGGAACCTCTGAGCTAATCCTCTGGCCCCTAAATTATCTTTTAGATCAAAGAGAAAATCAAAAGTATAATTAGAACATTTAGAATATCATAGTTTTATTTTAAAACTGCACTCAATAAAATTTGTAGACACATGTTTTCATATAATCAGGAAAAAAAATAAGCTTTCATCTAAAGACGTCTGTAAAAAGCAAAGATATCAAATCAGTAGGAAAAAAACATCCCAGGCTAAATTAATACAGGTAGACTAATTGGAAAGAAAATATAACAATGTATAATAAAAAGTAACATAGTACAACAAAAGGAACAAATATATGACAAGTTCAAGAGAGAAAACATAAATATATAAGATTAGGAATGAGAAGGAATTTTAGGTTCAGACTTTACACTCTCAGCTGTATTTTTTATAACTGAACTTTGTATTGTGAGAACAATTCTCTTGACCAATCAAAACAGAAGTTTAAGTATTTGAGTCATTTGCTTTTCCCTAGTGGATACTCAGTTTCTTAGGGGCTAGGATATACTGTATGCAGTAACATGGCTGGAGAGTGGCAGAGTGCATCTTTTGTCTTTGCCATATATGCTCAGAAGCCAGGGTTGGTTTTTGAGACAGAGTCTCTTTATAGTTCAAGATGGTCTTGAGTTTACTATGGAGCCCAGGCAAGCCTCAGACTCAGCAATCCTCCTGCCTCTGACTCCTGAGTGCTGGGATGACAGGCATGAGCCACCATGCCCAGCATTGTGGTATGCAGTACGGATTGCTCACGGTATTGTGGTATTGTTGTGCATGGTTACTGGGGATCGAACCAGGGAACTTGCACTTGCTAGGCAGGTGCCAGAACCACTGAGCTAAATCTCTGATGCTACCCATGAGATTTCTGCAGGTCACTGATGCACACATCATCACAGACCACAGGTACTTTTCCTGGAATCTTTCTCTCCTGCCCAACTCTAGTTTGTGTTCCTCACAGTCCTATGGAGGAGACAGCTCTCTAGCTTCCAAGCCATTCGAGATGGTGAGCAACTCATCTGCATCTTTCAAAGATGCTCCAGCAGATGCGCTCTCTGTGGAGTGCAGAAATCTCCTATAGTGACACTGGGCATCTTTCTAAGACTGGCTCAGGTCTGTTTGTTAGCCACTGAACACATCCTTTTCCATTACAAATGCTCCTGCCTCACTAGCACGCGAACCCTAGGTACCTTCCCTTCCCCTAGGTGTCTTCTCTTGTGACAGGGATATTTGAGTGTATGGGGCAAAGAGTGAAAATACTTAGGAAGCCAATGATCAAAGGAATTCTTCTATTGGTTGATTATTAAAATCTCATGTGGACCCTCACAGATGCAGAGGGTAGAGGGACCATTTTAAGACAGTCTGCCATACTCTGTTTAAAGAGATCTCGACTGACTAGGTACTGTTTGATAGGCCAGGTAGGAAGAGTTGCAGAGATAAAGATGGATAAAAGTCACTCTTAATTCAATCACCTCACTGCCTCTCATGTTCTATCCATTTCTAAGACATTTTGTCTCTATCAATCCCACCTGGCTGTCTCTGAATTTGACCATTTTCTTCTACTGGGTGGTCACTGTGGTGTCTAGAGATCACCCCAGCTCGCCCCAGTTCTTGCCTACCTCAAGCCTGGCCTAGCCACTGTCCACCTCTCTAACCGTCCTGATGCTCTTTCAGCTTTTTACAACATGTCTTATGTCTCTGTCTTCATATATGCGAAATCCTCTGATGGAAAACTTTTACTTTGCATCTTTCTTGTGCTGAATGACTAAGAAACATTCCCTACCACAACTCCCCAAATATGTGACTGCCCCCATTATGTACCCCAATATCATCCCATATTTCTTCTCATATGGCCTTTATCACTTTCTAGTTGCAAATCACAAATAATAAGAGGTAGGGTCTTTGAGTGTTTATTATGTGTCAGAACTGGGCTAAGACCTTTCAAAATATTATCCAAGTGATCTGTACCCTAATTCTGAGAGATAGTGATGATTATTCACTCCACCTTTCTAATGATGAGATAAAGTCTAGAACATCTACTTAATTTGTTCTAAGTAGTAGCAATACATTCCAAATTTATGCTTCTTTCTTGCTCTCTCTCTCTCCTTCTCCCTCTCTCCCTCTCTCCCTCTCTCTCTCCTCTCTCCTCTCTCTCTCTCTCTCTCTCTCTCTCTCTCTCTCTCTCTCTCTCTCTCTCTCTCTCTCCCTTCCATTGACTGTCCACCAAACTAGGACACCCTTAGAATCTAACCAGGCCATGCTTAATTTTCAAGGAGCTCCTTCTCTTTCGCTATCTTTCACTAACATCAGCTAAGAGATGGATGGCTGGGGCCATTTCTTTCTGTAGCTCTGTGACTAGGTAAACTTATCACAGCTCTTATGTCTGATGTTCTTAGTTCCTTCCCAAGCTACCACTTCCACAGATCCTCTATTGTGTCTTTTGCCTTCCTCTACCTACTGCTGTGTGGCGCCTGTCTATAGTCCAAACTCTCACTGCTCCCTGCCCCCCCCCTGCAGATTTCCTTTTTGCCTTAATGTAGACCAAAGTTCTTGCCTCTGAAACATCTGTGACTAGTTCTAATCACTTCTGCAGCCAATCTCAAGGGGAAATTGGACCCTGGGACCGTGAAGCCCTGCGACCTCCCTCCCTTCTTCTTATCATCTTCCTATATCCCAGTGCTTCCTCACTCGTGATATATTTTGGGCTTGGCTTACCTTCCTGTGGCCCTGTACAGCCTGCTGGTATCTTGGACTATATTGGTGTCTATACGGCTGGGAACCTAACATGCTGGTATAAAGCCTGGTTTGCCCCAGAGATGTTCATCTCTGTATCATTTCAGCTAGTCATTTTTGTGTGGAGTTCTTTCCCTGAAAAAGCTGATATTCAGACAGAATCCTCTGAAACTTCTGTCTGGCTTGGAGATATTCTTGCCCCATGAACCAGTGGGACACAGAAGACACATGTATCAAAGTTAGCTCTACTTGGCTTTTCCATTTACTGTTTGTGCTTGAGAAAATTGCTTCACTTTCCCCTCTTAAAAAGATATACACAACAATAGAATCTAATTTTCAGAATTTAGAGAGTTCAATGAGAAATTGTATACAGAATTTATTTGTCTAGCACTGACAAATCAGAGTATACGTTGAATAAATGTTAGAGACTTTAGGAAGGTGCATCATGCTAAACCTTCTATGTTAATGTTTTGTTTTAGAGAAGATTTTTATTGGAGTTTTCTTGCTTTGGTGACTTCCTTCATTATATAAAAGAAGGTAAATAGTTCTCCATTGTCCAGAGGACACAAGTTCCCCACTTCCTAGATCAATATAGGTTGTTTCTCCAAATATCTCTCATTATAGCAAGTGTTGAAAAAGGGTGATCTATTTGAATATGGATTCTAGAGACTTTGAGAAGATGCAAGCTCTTAAGATTAAAAGTAGGAGAAACCTTTCTGGGAGAGGTAGGTTGGAGTTAAAGATCTGACATCAGGCAAGGAATGAAACTGCCACATAAATTGTACTAAAGCCAGAAAGTGATGCAATTAATGACTTGGGTCCCTTTTTCATCTCAACTCAGTATTTGAAGGTATACAAAAGCAGAAGACTGTACTAGACCCTTCAGGTAGCTTATATTTAGTGAGGTCACAACACCAATTTACCCCCCATGGCCCTGGGGATGCCTGTGGTCTTGACCACCTGTTGGCATTAGCAATTGTTCCACAAAAAAAGTGCTGTGGGGCCAGAGGGTTAGCTCAGTGGTTCCGGCGCCTGCCTCGCAAGCGCAAGGTCATGAGTTCGATCCCCGGTAACCACATACAATGCTGGGCGTGGAGACTCACGCCCACCAACAATCAATACCGCATACCACAGTGCCGGGCGTGGTGGCTCACGCCTGTCATCCCAGCACTTGGGAGGCAGAGACAGGAGGATTGCTGAGTTCGAGGCTTGCCTGGGCACCATAGTGAGCTCAGGGCCAGCCTGAACTACAAAGCGAGACCCTGTCTCAAAAAAAAAAAAAAAAAAAAAGTGCTGTGCTCTGGCTGATCAATTAGATGTTCACCCCAATGAACCTTGTCCTTTCCAAGCCCTGGGACAGTAGCTATATAAACTTAGCAGTTTTACACACAGCAAAGGAGTGAGAGGCTCAATTCTTGCCTGGGCTTGGGAGAGTAACAAGAGCAAGGAGTTTAACACTATTGTGGGAGGTCGTGTCACTCCACGACTGAGAAGGACCCTGGGGTCCAGGCTTACTGTGGTAGAAAGCCATTTGCTTGAGCAGTATATCACGGGTCTGAGAGACTGTACACTCTGAAGACCCCCTTCATCTGCTAGCTGTAATAGGCGCAAAATCCTCAAACTCTCCTCTTTGAGGTTTGATGTCCTAACCTGGAGTTCAGGAGGCACCAAGGCCCATTTCAAAACACCTCATTTTGTTCACTGTAGTTAAATTCTCTTCTCTCTAAAAATATGTAATTTCTGCTTCAGTCTTACTAGAAAAGACAGGAGCAGTGAATCTCTCTTCCCCTAACTGGACACAATGTTCTCCTTGACATTTGGGGGTGATAGTGGGCTTTCACATAATAAGGTGGGTTTTGGTTAATCTATATATATGTGGGGAACTTTGAACCATTACTGAAGGTTTCCTTTCATCTCCACTTAATTGCAAACATTTCCACTAGTGTAATCATGTATATTATTGTGATAACAAGGACAATATAATCAGATCAGTAGTATTTTATCAATACTTGGTCCACATCTACTTTCTTGATTAGCCTGATTTCTACATTCTATTTTTATTTCACTCCTCTCCCTAGAATAATACAATGTATATTCTGAAATTCCTCCTTTACCTGCTCTTTAATCACACCCCAAGTCACTCATTTCTGTTCTCTTTCTCTTATGCTATTTCTGCAACATCACACACTGGCCTCAACTGCCCCCTCTGCTTTCTGTGTCTCCACGGCTGAACTATTGGTGTTAACACTGAGCCCACCAATCACACAGAGGACTTGATCTCCAGCCCCTTCCCAACTCTGCCCAGGCTTGTTTCCTAGTCAGTCTTCCCCGTAGCCGGAGCTCTTGCTCTAGCTCTTCCCTGCTTCTGCAAAAATCCCTGCCCCACACCTTTCTTCTACCCCATGGGTGAGTGCCATCCCTATCTTGTTGCCAGCGTACGACAGAGGTAGCATCTGAGAATGCTGTCACTGTTGTGCCACCACTCCAGGGTCACCTGTACACACACCTGCACTTACACTCGCCTTTTGCCTTCTTTCCCAACACAGTTGTTTTCGTCATCCTAAAGGAAAAGCCACCCTGGAACTTACTGTCTGTCACTGTCTCTCCTTTCTACACTTCTTCATCCTCATTAGCATTTAAACCACTTCAGATTTCTGGCCTCTTGAAACTCAGTTTTTGAAGTCAGTTTTTGCTGTGGCCTTGTGGGCCTTCTTCCCACAGAGTCACGCTCCTTGGAAGACACCCCTGAATTCATTGCCCTCACTTCTTCACCTGCTTTTGGTCCTTAAGTCTGTGCCCATCTGGACTCACTTCAGTATCCAAGCTGCTTTCTTCTAGATCACTTGCCATTTCCCTTTTACTAAACCAAAAGAATGCTGTTTTGGTCCTTGTCTTAGCGGAACTTAGAAATTTAAGACTTTTATGTCTCATCAAACTGTGCTCTGCTTTGGTGTTAAGAATGTCACCCTCTCCTCTGTGTGACAGGTATTTTGGTCATAGAGGAAGTGATCTCAATGAGGATTGTGGGGTTGTCATCCTCCTCTTACCTCCCCTGCTCCCCTCTCATCTCCCCCTTTCTCTCTCTTTTCTTCCTTCCTTCTTCCACTCTTCTCCCTCCCTTCTTTTCTTCTCCCTAGCCTGAGATATGACCCCCGTCTATCCATGCCATAAGGTAATATAATCACTGGGCAGTAGGCAAAGTCTGTGCTATGTCATTAATTGTGGACTTTGAACTTTCAAAACTTTGACCTTGAATCAATCCTTTTCATATGTAGCCTGTTGCGGGTGTTTTGTTATACTGATGGTACGATAGTTAACCTTGATTGCCAACTTGACTAGATTAAGAAGTACTTAGAAGATTAGTAAATCACACTTCTGCATGAGTCTGTGGAGGTGTCTGCAGCAATGATTGGCAGGTAGGGCAGTGAATCGAAGAGGGGAATTGTGGGTCTGGCGCCATCCTGTAGGCTTACAACCTGGTTGGAAGAAAAGCAGAGTCAGGCAGCAAGGCTGTTTGTATTTGTAAGTTCTACTTAGCCTAAGTGGATGTGTCTCTTGCTGCTGCAATTGCCTGTGGACATCAGGCCCCAACTTCCTTGCTTTTAGTGCTGAGTCACACCACAACTCCCCAGGAATGTTCTAGCCCTTCAGTCCATCTCGAGTGCTGCATCCTTGATCCCTCTTGGCTAAAGCTTATAACTTCTTGGACTGAGCAGCTACTGGATCCTCTGGTACTTCAGGGTACAGATGGCTACTATGAACTATCGCCCTCTGAGCTAGTAATCTTGTCTCATAGCTTCCCCTTCATATCACAAAATTGTATTATATACATATACAATAGGAAACCCCAAGGAATGCAGATGGAAAGTGAATATACCTCTCCACTTCTTCCCCATCTCTCAGTACACCCAGAGACTCTTGTCTGGATTAATGTAACCAGCTCTCAAGTCACTACCTTCATTCTTGCCCTTTGCCCTGTCTTATCATTCTTCATATACCAAATCCACTATGTTTGGTCATTCATCATTTCTGTCACATGTCAACAGAATAAGTCATCAAACTAATGCATAAAAATTTACTGGACTGACCTCCCCTTGTCCTTTCTACTTACCGTACATCATAGCCAGTTATGTTCCTAAAATGTGAAGATTAATACACACTTCCTAGCTTAAAAAGTCTTCAATAATGCTCCACTCTTTTAAGATGAGTTCATACTTTTCAACATAATGGATGAGCACTTCATCCTCTTGCCTTCTGTTATGTGTTGAGCTGTGTCCCCTCAAAATGCATACATTGAAGCCCTGAGAATGTGATCTGTTTTGGAGATAGGATTAATAACATCAAAATGCAGTCTTTAGGTGGGTTCCAATCCAATACAGCCTGTATCCTTACAGATAGTGGAGGTTTGGGCACAGAGACAGACCTGCACAGGAGGAAGATGATGGGAAGACAGAGGGAGGTTCTACTCAAGGGTGAGAAAGGTCTGGAATAGACCCTTCCCCCGACCCACCCCAGAGGGGGCCATTTCTGCATCACATGGTCTTCAAATTTCCGGCCTCTAGACCCAGGAGAAAATATATTTCTTCTGTTGCTTAACTCACCAGTTTGATGTTTTTTTTTTTTTTATGACAGCCCCAGCAAACTAACACAGCTCTCAACTTTTTCTCCTTTCCATCTCCCATTTCTGTTCCAGCACCCCTGCCCCTTGCTCTACTTTAGCTATCCTGAACTTCTGGAATTCCCTGACAGACTCAGTTCCATTGGCCCTTGTTTTCTGCACAGGCTGATCCTCACCTGGAGTACTCCTTCCCTTGGCAGTTCGGATGCCTAACTCCTTTGTCATTAATATCTTGGCTCCGTGGTCTCATCTGAAGGACCTCTCTTCCAAGACTGTGAAACAGCCTTCTGCTACTATGCAGCACACACTGATTAGATGATTTTGCATTTCTTGTTTATCTGTCTCTGTCCTTATTAGATGGGAAAAATTTTAAAGTATGGATTATGTCATAGAAATTTGTTTCTGACATTTGAGGAGTCACTCCTTCCCCCAGTAATAGGACCTTTAGTTTTCCTTGTGAAAATTTATGTTCTCAAGATTCATGGACCTCACTACTTAGCTCAGGGCCATGAAGGGGATTCAGGTACTGTGAATGAGTTCATACTTCCCTTACATACCACAGAGATGGGTTCAGGGAAGGTCGTGACCTGTGAAGACCACTGAAAGCCAGTTTGCATTTCCTGGTGAGTCTTTGAGGGTTGAGAGACCTATTGTGCTACTCTTGGGGCTCTGGCAACTGTAACCTTGTTGCTCAACCAAGGGATGAACGCACCAGACAGTATGATCCAGGGAAGGTGAAACCATGAAAGATCAATTCCTATGTAAAGCAGGGCTTGGGATCTTTAGTTCAGAGGTCACGCAGTGGTATCATAGTTCTTCCCTATAGATTACATAATCACCAAAGAGAAATTGATAAGCATGATCACATTTAGGACATAAAAACCAGTAAAAATCTAGGTTCTACTTGAGGAAGCTGCACATATCTTAGAAGCAATGTAAGTGCCTAAATTATTTTATATATTATTTAGCTTGTTCACTTGCTACATGGATAAAAACATTGGGTTGGCTAAGGTTTTTATTGTAGCTTGGGAGAATAGTTTTGCAAAGGTGCTTTATTATATTAGTGTGATAAGTAGTAAGCACAAGCTGGGTGTACAGGTTTAAGGTCAGGGCCTTGGAGGTAGGCAAATCAGTCTTGGTTATGCTATTTTGTCAGTTAGGGAATTTTAGGAAACTGACTTCGGCTCTGAGCCAATTTCCTCATTTACAAAACAAGGAAAATACTGGCTCCACTTTGTAGGATAAAAAGGAAACAATGCTAAAATGCATCTAAAGAACATAGCTTGGGGCCTGAATATATCATATGCTCAAGAAAGAGAAAGTTTGATGTCTGTTTAAAATAAACATTTTATTTAAAAATATATGCATTTTCTTTTTTTTAAAAAAATGAACACATGCCAACTTTGGTATTACAGCCACTGCTTCTTTGCTTTTCCCAGTACCCCACATTTATTGCTTTGTACGTAGCATTGAGCAATTAATCCAGCATGAACGCACACCACACAAGGTCCCACAGAAAGTGCATGTTCCTCCTCTGTTCTTCATAAAGTGCCTCTGTGTGTTTTGTTGAGAGGATTTTAAGCACCCAGCAATGTGTTGCTCTAGGTCCTCACTGCAAGGCTACAGGAACTGAGCTCTGGGGACCCAGAGTGGGTCTTGTTCCTTTGGAAAACATTTAAATAGTTTCCAGAACCCTCATTGCTATATTCTTGTTCCTTAAACACCCAAGGAGTTAAATAATCTACAGGAAAATCATCTCACCAGTGTTCACGATGGAAGGAGGTTGTTAATATAAGTACAGGAGACCTCCGGGAGGGGAAATCACCGAGGATCAGAAAGAAATTTACTCGTATGTTGTTGGATACAGAGAGTCGTGGTGGATGACAAGTGGAGGATGACAAGTTCTTCCCAAATTCCTCCATATTTTGAAATCCTTTCCCCATGGACAGCCTCAATCTAATCAGGGTTGTTTTTTTTTTAATTTTGCTTTGTTTTGTTTTTTAACACAACTAGCTATTGACAGTACAGGATTGTCTTGTTCCAGGACCTGTACTCTGCATGTCTATTGTCTGTCTAATCAACCATCAGCAATATCAGTGTCTGAGCAACCTGCTGGTTTATAATTAGCATCATGGGAAGATGAAAACCCTAGATTCCTTCCACTTCAGGCTTTCTCATTCTAGTAGCAAGCCATGTTGCAGCATTTGTGAACTTCTTCTGTGAGGAATGCAACACAGCCCTGAAAAGGAGGAGGGAGGCTGAATCGTTCTTCACACTGGAGTTTTTCTCTCTTTTTTTTTTTTTTTGAGACAGGGTCTCGCTTTGTAGTTCAGGCTGGCCCTGAGCTCACTAGGTAGCCTAGGCAAGCTTTGAACTAGCAATCCTCCTGTCTCTGCCTCCCGAGTGCTGGGATTACAGGCGTGAGCCACCACGCCTGGCACTGTGGTATGTGGTATTGACTGCTGATGGGCGTGAGTCTCCATGCCCAGTATTGTATGTGGTTACCGGGGATTGAACTCAGGACCTTGCGCTTGTGAGGCAGGTGCCGAAACCACTGAGCCAACCCTCCGGCCCTAGAGTTTTTCTCTTAAAGGATGGAGGCTCCCTGTGGACACCTCATTTCCCTCCACCCCAGGACTGTTCCTTTTTCTAGAGAGCTGCTTATGATGACTCACGCAAGCACAGGACAAAAAATGTTTTCTCCACCTTTCCATTATATTCAAGGGACGTTTGTATCTGACAATCAAAATAAATGTTCCCACATGTTTTAAATGGTGGGAGATATAGAATTCCAAGTGATATGCTGCTACTATTTGACCATAAGAAAAAGAAGACAATAATCCTTTCATGCGAGACAACTTTTAGTTAAAAGGAACCCTGTCTTCTGGCTTCTGGAAGAACCAGGCCCATGTTCGTCATGACTAAAAAGGTTTCTAGTCTAAAGATTGGGAGGTTCTCATTGTTCTTACTTTTAGGGATCACAACTCCTTTATTATTCCACATTTGAACAATCTGTGCTGAATCCATTTGGTGCTGGAAATCTGGTGAGATGTGTGCATGGCACATGGTAGGCATCAAAAAGTTATCCACCGGGTGGGGAAATTTGATGTGGGAGTTTGTGGAGCCTGACCAGCTCTGGAAGAGCTGAGTGAATTAAAAGTAGTTTTTTTTTTTTAAAAAAAAGAACTGCTTTGAGCATTCAGGATAAGACTTTTTGTTTTTTAGAAGATTGGCAATAAATGTTTTAAAACAGAATAAGGTTGCCAGGTTCCAGACCGTCGCTTGTTTAGGCGTGTAGGCAGTTGTGGTTTACACATGTATAATTGCAGCCATTGCACCATTAAGAACAGCTTCACAATTTCAAGTTGGGCATTTGTTTTTTTAATGTGACATTTTAGCTCAGTGGTGACAAACCTACGGCCTGTGTGTTGTTGTTTTTCTTTTAGGACAGAAGATGTTCGTGTATGAGTTCTTTTTCTGAACTCAAAGCTCAGTGTTTCGGTTGTGGAAGTATGGGCACTTTGCGACAACTAAGCGGGTTTTGGGGTGCAGCTTGGCTCTCATCTCTAAAAGGTTCGTCATCACTCTCTTAGCGGAATTGAAAGGGCCACAGATTAGGAAGTTGAACACTTCTAGTCTTTCCCTCTTTCTTCCCCTTCCATCCCCTTTCTTCTCTCTTTCCTCCCTCTCTCCCTTCCTTTCTGCCATCTTTCCTTTCTCCTTCCTTCCTCCATCCTTCCTTTCCTTTCTTCCTTCCTCTCTCCTTCTTCCCTTTTCAAACTTCCTTTCTTCTTTCTTCTCTTCCTCCCTCTCTTCCCCTCCCTCCTGCCCTTTCTCTCCTCAAGACAGACCATGTGCTGTCTCAATAAACTTCTAGAAGCTACTAATGAGCACAGGAATATGGCGAGCACTTGCACAGATGAAATTTTCTGGCTGCGCTGCATACTGATGAATCTTTTGACTACTGATCTTTCCGATCATTGGATACTGATGAATCTTTGTGGTCATCTTCAGGGTCAAGGAACATTAAACTGGCAATTTTTTTTTTTTTTTTGGTGGTACCGGGGATTGAACTTGGGCCCTTGTGCTTGCAAGGTAGGTGCGGTGCCACTTGAGCTAAATCCCTGGCCCTAAACTGGAATCTTTTGCCCACCTTCTACTCATACCACATTTGCTACCACAGAAGAGCCCACACCATTTATGAGAATTCAAAGTAAAAATCTCCAGCAGCAAAATATAAATTAACGTGAATTACTAATTATCTGATCTACAGGGTAGAGGCATCTTTACTGATTCTCTCCAAAATGTCTCCAGGTTTTTCCCTCAGTGTCCCATCAGAGGCATGAAGGCACAAGGTGACTGCGGTGCCCCGAGACGGAGGGAGAAGCCTAAGACCAATTATCCAGGGATCTGCTCTTTTAACTCTGTTGGCTTGCAGTAGAAAAGAGAAACCATCCCTCCTCTTGTCTGCTGTGAGGCTTGCGTGTTAGACTTCGGTAATAGCCTCAAAGTATCCCCAAGAAAAGGCACAGTCTAGTCAAGTACCGAGGTTTCCAAACCAGATCTAGTCCTTCAGATAGAAGTTCCCAAGGGGGAAAAAAATTATTAACACTGAGACAAAGAACTCAGAAGTAGGAAACCATATGAGTTTGTTTTCCAAAGGAAGTAACAGGAGAAAATAACACACAAATAGCACAGTATGGCACCCGGAGAGTGTGTGGAGAGCAAGCATTGTCAAGACTGGAATCAAATATTACAAGTGAGGAATAAACCAATGTGTGGAATGTGTCGATAAGGTCTCTTCCCCACTGCCAAATCTTCATGGTAATTTTTCCTCTAGAATTTTGGTTCTGAAGAGTGACACAGAAGCAAAATAAATAATTTACCATGCAGATAATTTCAAGCACAGTGCAGATCAAGGAATGTAAAGCAAATTTCATATTTTTTATATTCTCCTACAAGAGATGTTATTACCATTGGCAGCAACTAATGGTGAAGCCATTCTGTCTTTTCTCATCCACATCATAGCCAATAGGATCCTGTTCATGGTAAGCAAGTGGCTGTGACTCATTGGGCTGGAGCCCCTAGTCATACCCAGAGAGGCAACGTGTCGTCTGGGTGGTTAATCAGAACTCATAGTGAGAAAGGCCAGGTATCATTCACAGCAGTTTAAGGGTTAAAGGTTTTTGCTACAGAACTCTGTAACACTGATTTTCTGAGACACATGCATACACATACACACGCACACACACACACACACACACACACACATGAAGAGGCCTGCATACCTATGTGTGTGTACAGGTACACACCCTTACAACATGCACGTGTCTATGGATCAATGCACCCATCCCCTGAATAAGATCTGGCAGCTTTCAGAGTAGCAGTCACCAAAACCACTCTATGTTCACACATTTTTACAGGCTAACAATAACAATGGAATGACTTCTAAATTTCTGGTTTATCAAAATGAGACATTCTAAAATCACAATGTTTTTGATTATTTTCTCTATAAGTGCACAGTGAACAACTTTGTTTTTACAAAAGAAGAAAACAGTGCCTCGGTGACTTAAGTTCAAAACAAAAACAGCAACAGCTACATTCTACACATGCAACACTATAAAAGGATGAACTGGAGCCACAGTGAGCCTTGGAGAGGCTGTCCTGCCATTTGAGTTTTTCCCCACTCCCTGCCAAAGCACACGAGGTAATGAGGAATGCTCACTAGACTGTGGTCTGTCTCTCTCTTCTACTGTTTTCAATGTACAACTGTGCTTTCTTTCAGAAACCCAGACATGAAATACCCTCTCTCCAGTAAATATCATCCGTATTCAAAATGCTTTTGAAGACCACAATACCATAATAGAACGATTTCCAATTTCCCCAGAGAAAAAAAATCAAAGATCACTTTATCAATCACATGAGAGTAGAGCACACTTTGTGACCCAGGAGCCAAGTCACCAGGTTCTTCCTAAGGAATTTCTTGTGACTTCCTTCTGCAGAGAACAGTGGGTGTGAGGAAGGAGTTCTGCAGGAGAACTTGGACTTTCAGCTGTCTAAAAAACTGGCTTTATCAGAAGTATGGCAGCTTGTTAGAACTACGCGGTCTTCCCCTCTCAATGTTGGGACCAAAACAAATTGTCAAAACAATTCTCAAAAGAGAATTGTTATTTTGAAGTCCAAGTAGAGTAGAAGAAAAATAAACTGCGGTGGACTCCCTCTTCCCATAATGAAGAAACAAAAGAAGCTGGATCTGTGTAGGTAACAGTCCTGTCATGGTAATATATAGTATTTATTCCCAGGGTCTGTAAAACAATGTTCTCTAGCCCTTTCTAAGTTATCCCTGATTCAATTTCCTCTACCTAGAGATATTTTTCTGTCTGCTTATCTCTGGTCTTTGGAATTAAAGGGGGTTATGTAGAGAATGTAAGGAATCTCCTTCCATGGCATGAAGTTTTCCTGCTCAAAGTGCTCACCTATTACACAATGCTTATCAGAATGGAGCTGGTGGGAATGTCTGGGCTACGGGAGGAGAACGAGAAAAGTTCAAGGTGGAGTTCTCTAGATTCAATGCAAGTCTGTTGTTATGAGTGGCCACGAAGTCCTGGAGTTGAGCCATGCTAGGGGGGACGGTGAGGGACATCAAATTGAATTGACTTTTCTAGGAATGCATTGGTTCTGCCCCTCTATTCTGCCTTGAACAGTTCCTACCTGAAGGGTAGCCCTGGCTGCTCTTCTGAAAGACAGAGAAAATAGAGATCAGGAAAGTGAGCTCCACTGTGGCTGTGTCCCCTTTAACCTTTGAAGAACGATCTTCCCTGTGTTCTCCAAAGACTTTTAATATTTTCTTCCCACAGTATGTCTAATAAAGCCATGCCAAAAGCTTACAGTGTGAACTTATGCCCCACCAATGCCTGAGAAAAAGTATGGGCTAGAAAAAATGTTGGTATTTGAAAAGGCAGTGAAAGAATTTTCTTTGGCATCCTTAATCTGAGAAAGCATAGTTGTGAATGCATTGTTGAAATGATTAACAGTTACTGAATATTGGTAAATACCAATTATATATATATATATTTTTTTTTTAAATGACTCCTATGTATTCCTGTTGATGGTCCCAGACGTCTCCATTGCTTCTCTTTAATCTCCTTCTTTCCTAATGTTAGGATTTATGGCTATGTGTTCTCCCCCACGGATTTCCACTGGTCTTCCTCGGCACATGTGGTCAGGCATTCTACCACTGCTGCAAGTGCAGATCCATGGGGGAATTCAGATTGAGATCGGTGACATCCAGGAAGTCGATGTTGAAGATGCTGGGGCCGCTGGTCGTGAGGGAGCTGAAGCTTGGTGTGGAACTGGGTGGGGTGAGGTCCAGCCACTCCATGGTTTCCCAAGGAGATTCCGTGAAGCTCAATTGCAGCCCACCGCTGTCCACAGAAGAGGGTGAGAACTGCGTCTGCATCGGGGACAGGGGGCCGGGCAGAAGCTCGTGCGTGTTGAAGACGTCTTCTGCTGCCTTCCCGGAAAAGCCGTCCATGATCCCATCGAAAGGAGGCTCCTCACCCCCAATTTTGAGAAGGGCGACATCACTCACCTTTCCTAAGGGGCTGTGGGAGTTCAGTAAGACTTCCAGGTGCTCCTCGCCGTCAGTGACGTAGTGATCAAAGGCGAGCTGGCCTCCGGAAGAAGCTCGCTCAAAGGAAGCCGAGGGCTTGGGGACGATGACGGTAGGGCTGCGAGAGGGTCCCGATACCTTCGGCACTTTTTGAAGACACGAATGATCTCCTCTGGCATCAGCTGGCATTTCTGTTGGCAAAGCACAGTGCAAATTGCTGACGCGTTTCCACCTGAGCCCGCTGCTTAAGAGGAGCCTCTGGACCCAGTGAGTTACATACGCACAAGGCAGACACAGTGAAGGCCACGCGCCCGCTGTCCTCACTCACCACGGTCTCCTTCCTACGCTGCTCCTGATATCCCCGAAGCTGCTTCCTGCCGGGCTTGCCCGACCCTCTTGCTCTGGAGCTTCAGCTTTATGAGGATCCAGCTCTCTTCTCTGATGGTTCTTTTGCCTACTCTTCCCCCAACTGCGGGCTCTCCCCAGAGCACCCTGGCCGGTCCCTCCTGCTCTCCGGCAGAGGAGCGATCAGGTGCCACCCTCAGCTCCCTTTCTACTCTGTTTCTCAGAGCTTCTGAGGGGCACATCTCTCCCTCCTCCCGATTCCCACGGCTCCCGCTCCTCGTCTGCTGCACGCGCCATTCCCTGGTTCACTGCCTGTTTGGCCTTTCTGTGTTTCTCATTCTCCATGACTTCTGCTCCCTCAGAAGCCACACACTGCTCGTGCTGGCCTCCCCGCCCCTTGTCTCCGTCCACTCCAGCGACTCCTGTATTCAAACCCTGGATCTTGTTAGCCTCAGATACTTGATGCTTCTAGAAGTTCCATTTCAAACTGAATCTTCCGCTTTCTCTTCCGTTCAGCCCACCCCTCTGCCTCACTCCAGTCCCCTGCTGACCACCAGCCCCTTTGGCATCATTTCCTCCCCTTTCTTGCTGGGTTCTCAGATCCACTCTCATGGTTACTCTCTTGCAAATCTCCTCAGGCCCCTCCCTCTTCTTTCTTTTCTCAGGACTCCGCTAGCCGGACTCCACACCTCCATGCGCCTTACCTCTCTGCTTTGTCTTAGCCTGCTCTGAATTATCTGAACCTTGAGAAAAATTACATGATGAAATTTTATTTAAAATTCATAGTGTCAAGCCCACCACTGCCCGACAGTCCTACTAGGCTTCTTTCCTGGACTCTCCCACACTCCCCTCTGGACCCTCACTCCTCACTGATGTTGCCACAGAATTCATTCAAAACAGGGTATCTGATATGAAATTTTTCATTTTGCCATCATGAAACTATATGTATTTTAACACATATCTTTCATCTTCCTTCTTGTTACAATAAAAGAACCATCTATTCATTTGCAAGTAGTCCATCTCCTTTGTTGTCTATCTCTCTGAGGAGACTGTAAACCCCACAAAGGTGAGGACCCTGGTGCAGCACTGAGCCTTATTGTGATGACTCCTCCGAGTCCTTTGCTGGATCCTCTGAAACTTAAAGTTCTGTGGCTTACCTTCACTGTCAGCCCTGGGCTCTTTTTACTTAGGCTCATCTGCCTTAGGCCCGCTTATTCATTTTTATGTTTTCAAATTCTAGGCACATACTTTATAATTTTTTAAAATAAACAAATGAATGAGTTGAAAGGAGGCAAAAGAACACATTCTTGCTAACTTGAATGACATGTAAATATGAGTGGGCCAAAGGTAGAAGACTACTAATTTAATTTTGAATGGGTAGCACAGAACTTTCATTTTTGCTTGGTTCTTTTTTTTCTCCTGATCATTGAGAAGACAGAGGAAGTAAGATAAAAACTGTAGACAGAATGATGTAGCAGGAGGAAACACTTCAGGAAACAGGGGTTGAGTTGGAAGAATGAAAGCTATTAACCCTATTCAGTGAAAAGTGTTTGTAGGGTGAACACGAGGAGGAATTATCCATGTGTTTCTTTTATCTGTCCCAGCTGTGTCCCTGAAGCTCAGAGGAAATGACTCTCTACCTGCACACTGCATGGTGCACCAGACTCAGAGTGCATCAGACCTGGGTTCTAAGCACTGATTGTCTGGAGTATGCACAATGCAGAGGGTTTTGATAGATGCAGCTCGAGGCAGCCTTACCTCCACTTTCAATGAGGACATCCAGGAGTTCATCCATCTGCTGACTCCGAGTCATTTGCTGTTGTAAATTAACAAAAGAAGAACAGAAAGAAAGTGGATACTTTTTCAGGAAATCATTAGAAACAGCACAACAGGCTTTTGAACTAAATTTGACGAAGGACCCTTGAGTAACTATAAAATATATGTAACATAAAATATAGTATTTTAACCCTTCAGAAGCACATAGTTCAGTGGTGTTAAGTACACCCACATTTTTTGTGCTACCTTCTTCACTTTCCACTTTCAGAATTCGTCTCACAAAACGAAATCTCTATACCAATTAGGTAATAACTTCACAACCAGCCCCTTCACCAACTCATAGCATCCACCATTCTACTTTCTGTTTTATATATATATGTATTAGAATTTCCTTTATTTTTTAAAAAAGATTTAATTGTATGCTGTTGTATGGATCTATTACAAATCATTTATCTATTCATTTGTCAAGGGCAAGAGCTCTTCCCAAATGATACTGTTATGAACTTAAATATATTGTTGAAAGAAAGGTTTGGTTTTTTTTTTTTTTGCTTTTGAGACAGGGTCTCGCGTTGTAGTTCAAGCTGGCCTTGAGCTCACTATGGTGCCCAGGCAAGCCGCCACGAACTCAGCAATCCTCCTGTCTCTGCCTCCCGAGTGCTGGGATTACAGGCATGAGCTTCCACGCCTGGCACTGTGGTATGTGGTATTGATTGCTGGTGGGTGTGAATCTCCACGCCCAGCATTATATGTGGTTACCGGGGATCAAACTCAGGACCTTGTGCTTGAGAGGCAGGCGCTGGAACCACTGAGTTAACCCTCCGGCCCAAAAGAAAGGTTTTTGATTAAACCTCAGTGTACATTTTAATGAAATAATCCATGAAAAGAGAAGGAGAAAAGAAGACAGAATGATTCCCAGCATGAAATAAGAGTAACTTAAGCAAAGAAGGGACAGAAAAAAAAAATTGAAGGTAAGAAGGAAAAACTGGAAACAAAGTTTATGTATATAGAGGAGTGGGAGGGTTGAACGGAGGGCAGGGAAATGGAAAAAATAAGAATCAAGATATGCCATGTATAAGTACAAATTCTCAGTGATGGATGTGATCATAATGTATGCCTAAGTGTACCAATAAACTCAATAAAGGAAAAAAAGAGTAAGTTAAGTGCTTTCCATTCTAGGAACAAGGCATCTTAAAATGCAGAAAATATCCTTCTCTCACTTTGGTTTGGATCTCTTATTTGGCTACTGTGGAAGCGAGTCAGGAACTTGGCTCATATTTCCTTGGTTACTCTTTGAAAAAGCACGAGGAACTTACAAACCCCTGTAGAGCCCCCTTCTCTGCCATCTGAGGTAGTAGAGTCTCCTTTCTAGAAGCCTACACTGCCTGGAATGTTTTCTATTGACTTGTATCATACTATTGACTGGGAGCTGCACTGGCTGCCACTGTCCTGCAGTGAGACAAGATCGTGCCGCCACTCGCCGAGGAAAAGAGCCAACGCACAGTTCCAAGGACAGTGTTAGCTGCGTGTGTGTTGTGTGACACCACTGTAAACCAGAACGAGTTGTAATTTGGGCAGCCTCGGGTGGCACCATCTGCCCGCACACGCAATGCTTCCTGCAGTCACTGGGTAGATACTTTGCTCCTTCTGCTGGGAAAGTACTTGACACTCGGAACCAGAATTTATAAACTGCACAAAATGTAAGACTGTGAAACAATGGCCACTGAGTCCCTCTCGCCTTTTGTAAAGGAAAAGTCACCCAGTTACCTGCTTTACTGCATCTTCATAGGATGGAGGCTGTGTTATCTCAGAAACGGCGGAACTTGATTTAGAGAAAGTAGGGGAAGGAATCGAAAACTTTGGCCCCACCTTGTCGGAAGAATGTGAACCAGCCATCTGTCATGTGGGTAAAACACAGAGAAAAACACTCAGTTCATGGGGGTATAAGCGGTGCTGGGTCTGTCTTAGAAATTACAGACGACACTCATAAAAATTGACCCAAGACATAAAAATAAGGTTAATGAAGCTGGGCGTGGTGGCTCACGCCTGTAATCCCAGCACTCGGGAGGCAGAGACAGGAGGATTGCTGAGTTCGAGGCTTGCCTGGGCTACATAGTGAACTCAGAGCCAGCCTGAACTACAAAGTGAGACCCTGTCTCAAAAAAAAACAAAAAAAACAAAAAAAAATAAGGTTAATGATGATAATAATAATATATCAGAGATGAGAAAATAACAAATTAAATATATTAATAATAGTATAGATTACTGTGGATTTGTGCCTTGTGGCATCTCAGAACGGGAAACTTACAGATTTATTTCTTCTTCTAGATCCTCCCTCTTAGGAGAACACACAATGATAAAAGGAAATAAAATTAGTCTAATCCAAAATAAGAAGTTAGCCAGCCCGGGAATCTCCAGAGTATTTCATGGCTTAGATAATTTCATTCCAAATGGGTTATATCTGCAGAGTGGTAAGCACTGCTGGGCTCTCTTGCCCTGCACCCACTTTGTTTGCTGTGCGTGTGCCTGGCCCATACCAGGGCCTCTGTTTCTCTCTGACTTAGGACATGTGGCTGCTTCACGCCATGACTGTCTTATATCTGCCTCTTTCCTATCACCATCTCATAGTTCCCCATACCCTGGGTCTTCATGTTCTGATTTTTTTTTTTTTTGAGACAGGGTCTCGCTTTGTAGTTCAGGCTGGCCTGAGCTCACTGTGTAGCCCAGGCAAGCCTCGAACTCAACAATCCTCCTGCCTCTGCCTCCTGGGTGCTGGGATTACAGGCGTGAGCCACCAAACCTGGCATTTGTGGTATGTGGTACTGTTCGCTGGTGGGCGTGAGTCACCACACCCAGTATTGTTGTATGTGGTTACTGGGACTGAACCAGGGATTTTGTGCTTGCTAGGCAGGCTCCGGAACCACTGAGCTAAAACTCTGGCCCCACATTCTGATTTCTTACACCAGCTGACAACATGTCAACTGACCCCTTTTCTTCAGATATGGCAGATTCAAACTTTGCACCTCTCCAGTCCTTTTTGTGAATTCCAGAAACTCTTTTTTCCCCCATAACATTATTTTCGTGTGTACCTTTATTCCAATCTTCAATTTCACAGAAACTGGTTTGTTGTTTGTGCTGTTTTGCAAATAGATCACAGCCATTTCAGTCGCCATATCTGGGTTAATCCGTAGAAATGATTCCGGAGGATATTTCCTAGCTCATAACTATACACCCATTTCAAGGCATCCCAAGTGGACTCATACTCTCTGAAGTGAAATGTTATTCTCCCTCAATTTGAACCTCATTTGCACTGTAAGATGAGGACCACTGAAGACAGAAGAGGTGACATGGGCCATAGGTTTAAACTTTTTTGGAGGCACTTACCTTTGGCTGTACGCCTGGGCTTTGGGGACAAGGGTTATTCCCAGCACCTTGACTGTTGTCTGTCTGGGCTCCAGAGAAAGGGGTGTGGAGGCCAGAGGACCGAGGAGAGAAGTTCGGAGGATGGCCATCGTGCACTCCTGAATTCTGCAGATAGAGAGAAGGGACCATTTAAATGGCTGACAGTATACTCGAGTGTGGCTTTTGCTGACACTTCTGATCCTCGCGCTGTGACTTCTGGTGTCCTATCTCTACAGACTTTCCTAAATCCCATTAGCAGATGAACTCACCTAAAACCTGGCTTTGTATATGTATCACCTATGATATCACAAACATCCAGTGATTCTCATATCCACGATATAAAAGGTCCCTACCCTATGTGGGTGAATCATCAGGATTCTGGTGCTATTTGTTTTTGTAAATTCTGCCATTTCCACCACAAACAGCATGCCTGTGTGCTCTACCTCACTGCTTTTGTAAATGCAGAATACCCTTGCCTCTCTTTCCACTTGAATATTACCTTTCCAGAAAGCCTAACAGAACTTTTACAGAATCTTCTTGGCCTTTTCTATTCATTCATCCTCAATCTTTCTACCCCAATCCCTACCTACTTTGTGCAGCATTTAACGTCATAGGCACAGGTAAGTCACGTTGCCTCTGTTTTTTCTCTTTTCATAATGAAATTGTTAATGGCTTCAAAGAGGTTTTTATAAGCCATAAATCACTGTAAAATGTTTCTTCATAGCACCAGTGTCATGAAAATGATGTCCCAGAGTTATATCTTAGCAGCTATTTTTACCTTTGTTGCCTAGGACACTAGGCATTCAGTGTTTATTAATGATAATAATTCATTTTAGTTTGCATTCTTTCTGGAATGGCTCCTCAGGAGGGCATTATCATTCATTTGAATGTGTTGTTCTGGTGGCTTGGTAAAAATGTGCTATTACTTTAGCCACAAGGACGCTTCCA
The DNA here is from genome assembly GCA_004025085.1 of Thryonomys swinderianus. Lineage (NCBI taxonomy): Eukaryota > Metazoa > Chordata > Mammalia > Rodentia > Thryonomyidae > Thryonomys > Thryonomys swinderianus. Next base: position 20,452 of record PVIC010009163.1, on the reverse strand, counting down.
GGGTTTCTATATTCAAAGTGAAAAAAAATATGAACTTCGGGGTCAAATAGTCTGGGGTTTTCATGGTCCTCTACAATGGGTTAAATCTGAATCTCATTTGAAAATGAGCCTCATTTTCCACAATGGCAGAGATCCATACACTGGAGTTTGCAGGAAGGTGGTGACAGTGAAAGAAATTACTGCCACGCTGTGCATACCTGGCACTTGGCAGGTATCTAATTAATATATGGTTTCTTCCTGCTCCCTTTCTGAGACTGATTTCAGAACTTTGGGTAATAATCATTTTCTTTTTTCAAATATACTTAGGTTGACTCTCTTTTTAAGCCCTTCAGCTTCATGGACAGACATCTTTGTGGGTCGTGCTGGTCTAGACTTCGCATTACCCTTCTAGGCCACACACCCTCCCCCTGCAGCTTTTGTTCCTTGTCCCAGCAGTGCCAGCCTTCTTGCTGATACTTGACAATTTCACATGCTCTCACCCCAGAGCCGCTGCATTTACTGCTCCTTCTTCAGTGCCATTACCTAAACATCACAAGGTTTTCTCCTTTATCTCTTTGAGAGTTTTGCTCAAAAATCTCTGGTCTTTCAAGGTTTGAGACCAATTTCTCCCACAAGTAGAACCCCCCTTTCCTGTAATTCCATAAGATGCATCATCTTCTAACACACTAATGTGAAATTTTGCTTACTATCTGTCTTCCCGAAAGAAGAGAAACTTTTGTGTGGTTAGTTCAGCACCAATCCTGGGCAGAACAGAGCACGGCACGCGGCACATATTAGGTGCTTAGTAAATACTATTGCCTGGAGAGAAGAAGAATGTTTGGTAACTTCCCTTCTGGCTTTCTTGTTAAAGTGATTTGCTATCAAGAAATCGTGAATGCAATGGTCAGCAAATGGTAGCTCAGGAGCTCAGTTTTGCTCTCTGCCTGTTCTTGCAAATAAAGTTTTATTGGCATCACGTGTACATTTACCAGATGTCTATGGTGGCTTATGTGACACAAGGGCCAAACTGAGTGGCTGTGACATGGACAGTGTAACCTATAAAGCCCCAAACATTTACCACCTGGTCCTTCATGAAACAAACTCATTATTCCACCCTAGAAGATCAGCGGATTTGACGGATTCTAGGTGCTTGGCGTCTAGTAAGCCATGCACACTGCGAATCCCGTCAGCTCCTTAGTGCCTGGCGCTCCATCCGCTTGCCCTTCAGAGGGAGACGCCCGCCTGGTACACGGCGTTCTTACCTGTGCGCCACACACCTGGCTGCCGGGTGAGGACACCCTGTGTCCCTCTCCCTGAGCCCCAGAGGAGGAGGGAAGGAAGTAATGGCCGTTGGGTGACGGGGGCAGGCTGATGTGCTGTGGGCTCTTCACGGCTCCGAGTGGGGAGTGCTGCGGTGAGCACTGGGGGCTGAGGAATGTGGAAGAGAGTACATCGGTTTGACCTGAGGACGCCACGCGGTGGGTGTGGCCCGGGGGCAGCAGCGGAGGAGCTTCGCGGGCCTGCGGCTGAGTCTCCGCGCCGCGGCTCTGTCCTTGCTCGCGCCCTTGCGGTGAGGCGAAGGGGCAGCTGGGGACGGCGTCTTCCTGCTTAACGGCGGCCCCCAAGAAGGGCAGTGGCTTCTTCTCGGCGCAGTTACTGCTCTTCTGTTTCTGGAGCTGCATCCGCAGCTCTTCCACCTGCCTTTGCTCCTGCTGCAGTTTCCAGGTGAGCTCGTTGATCACCTTCTGCTTCTCCACCAGCATCTTGTCCTTCTCCGAGTCCAGCCCGTCGAGCTCGGAGGGCCCCGAGCCCCCATTCAGGCTGCTCATGAGACTCTCCTCGGGGCAGAGGTGCACTGGCGACGGGTGCAGACCGAAGGACGGGGACGCCTCGTTGAAGGTGTCGGGCAGGGACCCGGCCACCGACAGGTCAGAGGAGGCTGGAGAGATCGGGGGGCTGGAGCTGGTGCTGCCGAAGTGGTACAGGCCATTGGATAAGGCACTGGTGGAAGGGGACGGCTGGTAGCTGGGCACGGTGTTAGGTGTGACGGGAAAAGTGACGGTCGTGATGTCCCCGAAGTTGGGCACCGGGTTCCCAGAACAGTCCTGGAAGGGTCGCAGGCGGTCCATGAGAGCTGTTTTGGTGCCTGACACGGGCAGGCCCCGTATTCGAAGCTGCTGTCTTAATTCAGAAACCTAAAGAAACCAAGATGTGCTAAGTGTGTATCAAATGACATGCACTTATAATTATTCAAACATGTACTCGTTATTAAGTTATCCGGAAAATATCACACGGTGAGGTTTACAGTATCTATTTCTCTATTTTTTACTTGCTTCCGATTTCTTTTCCTAACCCTGATATAAATCAGTTTTGCCCTTTTTTTTTTTTTTTTGAGACAGGGTCTCGCTTTCAGGCTGGCCCTGAGCTCACTATGTAGCCCAGGCAAGCCTCAAACTCAGCAGTCCTCCTGCCTCTGCCTCCCGAGTGCTGGGATTACAGGCATGAGCCACCACACCCGGCAGTTTTGCCCAATTTTAACAATTACTCTTTTACTTTGTCACACACAGATGCTTCTTGCCTTCCTGGGGTGGGGGCTTACGTTTTGATGAGCCCATCACACCCGGAGTGTAGCGTAAGTGGAAGAAGCTCCTAGGCCTCCGGTTCTGTGGCTTAGCAACACAGTGCACTGCCGAGGACCATTTGTTTTCACCGTCGTAGGCTGCCTGGCAGCAGCAGGCACTGAGAACGCGCCAACGGCCCTGGAGACAGTCAAAGTTCAAACTTGGGAAGATAATTTCTCCTGGACGCCTATCACTGTCACAGCTTTATGAAGTCCAAGGCCAGGAGAGGAGCCCTCATCATCGGGAAGACCTGCACGAATCACACACTCATGGCCCTCAGGTCATAGAACTGTCACGTGAAATATAGAGGTGTCCTGACGTGGTGTCCTCCAAGCCCAGTCTTGGCTCCTGGCTCCCATTTTAGGGATGACAGACCTGATCTCTTCTGGCGTTTAAACTGACCCCTAAAACAATAGTCTCTAAGCACAGTGGAGCCTGGTGGGGTTTCTGGCTTCCCGGCTGAGGCTTCTTCTCACAGATCTGTTCTTCTCAAGCCTTTGCATGCGCCTGAGGGCTTAGACTCACACACGCTACAGGCCCTGCTGTGGAGTTGAGGTTAAGGACGCCTCGGGAGGGAATAGAGGATTTAAATTTCGAACAAGCTCCCAGGGAATGTAATGCTGCCAGTCCCTAGACCAGCCTTTGAAAGCCACTGCTCCACTTTAAAATTGATGTGTGAATTGTAATGACTGGTGTGTTACTGGGTCAGTGGTCCTTTGGTGCCCGTTCTGTGGAATACGATACTATTGCCTACCCACTTGTTTCTGGGACAAATGGCTTAGAATTTGCAAAGCACTTGGTATAGGGCCTGAAAAAGAGTTGCACAACACATAGGTTTATTATTATTATATTGCCCAGGTGTATTTAGTTCATCTCTGCACTTTATAATGTCTGTAAATTACAAATTGTGAAACGTATAAAAATAGGGGGATTGGTTGAATAAATGATAGAACATGCAAATGATGGAAGACTGTGGATCTATTAAATAATTATTGAGGCTGAGTAATGAATATCTGTTCATGGTATAATATTAAGTGAAAGGAAGTTTGAATTGATTTTAGTTTTTGTATAAGTGACAAATAATATGCATAAATATTTAAACTTATGTTTGTGGTTTAAAAATCTGGACAAATATATACTGTTAATAATGGTTGTCATTACCAGTAGTTTCTAAATATTCCACATAAACATATTGCTCTTGTTATTAAAACAGAAATGTACCAAATAGCTAAGCGTCAATAATTATATAAGACAGAAGAATATTTAGGGAAATACCCTCAGCTTTTTAATGGCAAGATGCTTTGAATGCAAAGGCAAATGAAATAGTAGTAAAATATTGAGAATAGAAATTTAAAACTTCTATAAGTGAAGAAACCATAAACAAAGCACAAATCCAAATAAAAACCTTGGAAAAAATAATTGCAGTACAAATAATAAAGTGTTGAAAGTCCAATGCATCAAGTGTGCTCAATAAGAAAACAGTACAAGGATGAGAGTCAATATAAAAGTGGGTAAAAGGTATGATCTAGTTTTCCATAAACAAAAATTAAATGTACGTAATTGCCAGTAACATATGTCTATTATTAATAATTCAAGAAATGCAAGTAAAATAAATATGTCCAGATGTTTGTTTTCATCAAATTGTCAAATAAGTGAGCAGTTACCCCTTGCATTAGTGAAGTAGCAGCAAAAATTAAAAATGTTTTAAAAAATAGAGTAACACTAAGGGGGACTGAATTAAAAAAAATTAAAAATATTAGAAAAGAGAGAAGTCTTTGTTAGCATCCTACTCAAAGTGTGGTCCTGGGAGTAGGAGCGTGAATAAGATCTCAAGGGCCCAAGGGCCGCATCTCTATCCTAACCCTGGACTGCATTACAGGAATCTGCATTTCAGCAGAGGCCTTGAAGACTCCTGCATAGCAGCCTTCAAATGCTACATTAACATGCTGCCTCCGGGGAGGGAGTTTAGCTCAGTGGTGCTGCTACTTGCCCCGAAAGTGCAAAGTTGTAAGTTTGATACCCAGTACTGCAAAATAATAAAAAGCAAGAAATGGTAAAACGTGCTTCTGGGAACAGACTGGAACAAATTTTGAGGCCAGAAATTTGGTAATAGGCAAGAAGGACTTTAAAAAATGTGAATATATTTTAGCTCAGGAATCTCACTCTTCAGTAGTTATTCTAGAGAAATAGTCAGAGAGATTAATAAATGTATGTACAAGGCCACCGAAATCATTTTTTGCCTCACAAGAATTTGGCAGCCAGTTAAATATCCAAGATTGGAATGTTAACAAGGTGGTGGAGTGATATGCTGCTGTTAAAAATAAAACATTTGTTGAACATTAAAAGTTATGAAGTGTTCATGGTGATTAAAGAAAGCATGTTGGAAATTTTCAGATGGATAATTATTTAAAATTAGCTATTATGAAACAATGTATATTCAATTGCATTTAAATCTAGAAGGAAATATAACCTGTCATGGTTTCTGTGACTCAGGTCTTTGAAAATGTTTACTTTTCTATACATTATTATATTTCCAGTGGGAATATATTACTTTAGAATGAGCTAAAAGCTATCAGAAAAAGATTGTATCAACCTACACTAGCAGTAACCGTGCATTACCTCCATAGTCTTTCTTATCATGTTTTACCTATTTCTCCCCTAGACTTGATGGTCTCAAAAAGTGCAAGATGACAACTCATTATTGTTTTAATTTTGAATTACTTAAAATTAATGAGTTCTACATTTATTTTTAGAATCTGTTCTGGCACTGAATAATTTAAGCCACATTATTAATAATGCAGCTCATATTCTAAAATAAAAATGAGGCCTTGTTGAGTTCAACTTACCTTACATTTCAGAGTATTATGCTGTGGGGGCTCATGTACCTCTCTGTCCTACACTCAGTGATGCTTTAATCATTCATGACTTTTTAACTCATTTTTTATAGGTAAGAGTAGATAGAAAAGTACAACGGACCTCATCTACTTTTCAACCAACTTCAAGAGTTATCATCCTCTGCCCCATCATGTTTTGTTGTGCCCTGACATATTTCTTCCCCTACCTATACCAGATTGTTTTGAAACAAACCATATCATTTCAAATTTTGAGCATCCATCTCTGAAAAAGAATAACTCTTACAAAAGCATATATACAGTGACCTCATCAAAACTTCAAAAAGTGTACAATTGTTTCTTTTTTTTTTTTTTTTTTGAGACAGGGTCTCGCTTTGTAGTTCAGGCTGGCACTGAGCTCACTATGTAGCCCAGGCAAGCCTCGAACTCAGCAATCCTCCTGTCTCTGCCTCCCGAGTGCTGGGATTACAGGCGTGAGCCACCATGCCTGGCGCTGTGGTGTGTGGTATTGATTGCTGGTGGGTGGGAGTCTCCACGCCCAGCACTGTATGTGGTTTCCGGGGATTGAACTCAGGACCTTGCACTTAAAGAGGCAGGCGCCGGAACCATTGAGCTAACCCTCCGGCCCTACAATTGTTTCTTAATATCTACTGTGTACTCTCCCAGTTTTCAGGTTTCCTATCCCCTTCCTTGTTCTCAATTTCTCTCTCTCTCTCTCTCTCTCTCTCTCTCTCTCTCTCTCTCTCTCTCTCTCTCTCTCTTCCTCTCTCCCCTGTGTGTTGCCCTGCAAACAAGATGCCAAAAAATAACTTCTTCTGTTATAGAACCTCTAATAAACTTCTAATGAAAGCTCAATCGCTTTCCTCCAAGCTCTTCTTTCTAATGTGACAACATATGCCATTTCTTGAAAACGTGACCTTCATTATCTTATCTTTGCAATTATTTTTAAGCGAGGTCATCTTCATATCGTCCTCATTTCTTTCCCCAAAATGCAGCTGCATACTGCATTTCCTTTGTTTTAAAATTTTTTTTGATGTTTTGAAATATACTTTTTTGCACTGGTACATGTTGAGGTCTGGGCTTTGCACATGCTAGGTGAGTGCTCCTTCACTGGGCTACACCTTGAAATTCTTATGTTTTTAATTTTGAGACAGAGCCTCACTAAGTCACTAAATTGCCCCGGCTGGGTCTGAGCATGGGACCCTCCTGTTTCAGCATCCCGAGTAGCTGCCATTATAGGCCTGCACCACCCCTGCTGGCACTGTAGTTCCTTTATTCCCCTTCCCTGGTCCTTTCTCCCTACCTTCCTTCCCTTTCACTCTCCTTTCACAGGTTTCTAGTCTTGAGACCCTTGGTATTGTATATCCTGCCCCTGATAATGCTCTGGGCTAAACTATGCCACTGAGAGTTTTTCTCACTGATAGACCTTTCCTCGCAGTCACCCTGCTGTGACCTGTCACCCAGCCTTAGCAAACAGTGTGAATTCCTGCGGCCCCTTTGCATCTGCTCCTTCTTCAAGGCTCCCTACCTCTGGCCTTGGTGACCAACTTTGGACTCAGCAGATGCCTGGTCCCGCACTGCCTGTCCCTCCTGCTTTCCCGCTAATCTCTCAGGACAAAGTAAAAGGACATGAAATCAGTCACTAGGTTCAAGCTTCACTTTTGCCTCCTATAAATTGATTGACTTGCCTGTCATTTAACCTTGTTAAGCTATGGATTTTGAGTTTCCTTTTAAATATCCGGGTGATAGAACGGACCTTGTAGGGTACAGATTTATATAGAATGGCTGGCTTATGGCTCACACCCAACCTGAGGCCACTGTCATGTCAACTCCATCTCCTTCACCTTCCCCAGTCACTGTCCTGTCCCTAGCTCATGGTTCTGAGCAGGTACACATAAAGAAGGTGACTTCCAGCAACTTCTCTCAAACCCACGGGAGCGTCATGTCCAGACGACGCTTCCTCGGAGGCTAAAATCTCTCCAGTCCCACCTGATGTAGGGTTCCCTTTCAGAGATTGTCAACTTACTTTTTTTTTAATCATGGTAAAGTAAATACAACATAAACTTGGCCTTCTGATCATGCGAGCACATAGCTCAGTGTCATGGACGCAACGGGGGGGGGGGGTGTCACCATCACGCCTCTCCAAGCTCTGTTGTCATTTGTACCTGAAATTGTGACTAGCTCCCCTGGCCGCTTTCTGGGCTCATCCCTGGTAAAACCTGCCCTATTTCCTGTCTCTGTGCATTCGCTTATTCCAGGTGCCTCCTGTAAGTGGACACATATGAAATCCATTTTTCTGAGAGGGCTTTTCCATCTAGCAAAATGCTCCTTTCTTCTTGTGGGTTGGTGACAGGGCAGGGGGGCTGGATGACCCACAGCTCTAGAGCACAGCATCATACTCTAATCATTATTATTATTATTCCATGTTTGGAGGCTGAGTTGAAACAAGCCGAATGAAAACTAAGCATTTTGGATTCAAGAAGAAAGACTAGAAGAACTCTGGGTATCAGGATCTGCGATCAATTTTATTTACTAGCAGTAACACTCTGCAGTCTTGGAATGTTGTTTCATCTGAAATAACTCAGAGCCCCCCTCTGTTCTCCACCCCAAGAACAGGACGGTAGTGGATCTCAGAGGAGCTGAGGGGTTTCGAGGGCTGAGCAGAGGGAGGGCCACGCGAGCGGCACAGGAAAGGTGCAGGGACCTGTAGGGATGTGTCTCTCTGGAAAATCCACTGAAACACCTAAAAAGTTGCTGCTTCAGGACAGAAGTTCCCAGAGTTGAGATTTTAGTGGACCAGAAGACTAATTTAAATTACATTGTAACAGTGGTTAACCAACATTTTAAAATTTATACATATATATATTTAATTAATTTAGTTTTTATAAAGACTAGGTGCATTATTTAATATCAGGGAACCTATATAGCCTGCCAAAAACACTAAAATGCCTTTCACTACCTTCAACTTTTTTTTTTTTTTTTTTTTGAGACAGGGTCTCACTTTGTAGTTCAGGGTGGCTCTGTAGCCCAGGCAAGCCTCGAACTCAGCAATCCTCCTGTCTCTGCCTCCCGAGTGCTGGGATTACAGGCGTGAGCCACCACACCCGGCATTGTGGTATGTGGTATTGATTGCTGGTGGGCGTGAGTCTCCATGCCCAGCATTGTATGTGGTTTCCGGGGATAAAACTCAGGACCTTGTGCTTGTGAGGCAGGTGCCAGAACCACTGAGCTAACCCTCCAGCCCCCTTCAACATTTTTTAATAGAAAGAATAACTTAAAATGCAAAACACTGTGAAGAAATGTGTACGTTCAATGAATGTTAAATACACTGAACGCACTTACATGCATGAAAAACACTTTTCCTGGTTCTTATTTTTCTCATTTTGCCTGTGATTGGTTAAAAAAAAAAATACCCTTGTGGAATGGCTCACCAGATAACTGGATTCTGGAGGTTTTTTACCCTGTGCATTGACACCTGTGATGTGTGATGTCAGGGAACCTATATAGCCTGCCAAAAACACTAAAATGCCTTTCACTAACTTCAACATTTTTTTTTTGTTTTTTTTTGAGACAGGGTCTCACTTTGTAGTTCAGGGTGGCGACAGGTAAGAGAACCATCACACATGTAATTCGTTGGATGATTAATATAATCCGTTTGTGCAAATGAGAAATGTGAGATGCCAGAACATGTCAGGACCCTCTGTCCCCAGGAGTCACGGTCCGGGAAGGCCGAGCGAGGGAACGGCAGCTCTGACCTCTCCGGCTGACTGGCCACAGCAGTCTCCATCCTGTCACTACCCTGAGTGTCTCCCATACTCTTCTCTCATTTCTGCCTTTTTTTAAAAATTCAAGATATCAGATGGCAAAGATGCTGATAGTAACACATCACTGCGTCTGTTAAAAAGAAATGGAAATCATGTCAGTTCAGTACCTTGAGGTCATCCAGGTTCGGTGGGAGTGGCCCCGGCTTGAGAGAAGAGGCCCCAGTGTGTCCAGGGAAGCTGCTTTTGACGGGGGACAGCGGGGTGTTGCTCAGGGGTGTCGAAGCAGAGTTCGGGTTTCTGGCCATCGGTTCATTCGGTTCTCTAAAAACACAGGGACACAATCCAAGTAGATACGGAGGGGCCGTCTTGCAAGGAGTGAATGCGCGCAGGGGTACAGCATGTGGTAAAATGAACAGGCTGCAGAGCGGGGAGAAAGAAAGGCTGAGCTCAACAGCAGGTGAGCAGACAACCGGGCTTTCTTTTGGGAGGTGGTGGCAACGCTGGCCGAGGAGGGAGCAGGTCCATCCGTAATGTAACGGAGGCACTGTTCTGGACTCGGGGGAGCTGAGCACCCCACGCGCAGCAAGACTGTGCTTAGCGTTCACCTCGACGGTCAGCCTGACCCGAGGGTGGCCGGCGACAGGTAAGAGAACCATCACGCCCACTTTAAAAGATGGGGGAAAGGGAGGAGAAGCGGGTGAAAAAAAAAGAACTAAGACATGTTCTGCCCGTACCTCACCGGCCCACAGTGAAGGCGATCATGACGAAGCGCGAGCGTGTACTGAAGCCAACGCAAACCCACTAAGGAGCAGGGCGGGACTGGATTCGCGAGCAGCAGCGCCTGCACCGCGCGCCCAGGCGCGCCACAGTTCGGCCCGGAAGTGCTGGGTTTCCTGTCCCCGAAGGGCCCTGACCGGCTCGGGTTCCCTCAGCGCTGCGTCCCGAGGAAGGACGTGCGGCGGCTAATAGAGCCACGCCGAACACACCGCATGCGGACGCGGGGCGCAGGCCTCGCGGGGCCCCAGGCTCGGGGAGACGAGCCCGGCGCGCCTCCGCCTCCCCCGCTGCCGCGGCTGCCCCGACTCACTTGACCTGGGCCTGGCGCATCCCTGGGTAGCTGAATCGGTGCTGCTGCTGCTGGCTGAGGATCTGGAGCTGCAGGAAGAGCTGCTGCTGCTGGAGCAGCCGGGCGTAGGCCGAGTCCATGGGCGGCGGGGACTTCTCGGCCTTCTGGTCCGGGGGAATGTACTGGTGATATTTGAGCTTCTTCACTTTCGGCTTGGGGTCCTTGGGCTTCTTGTGGCGGTTCTTACTGTCGCCCAAGGACTTGCACTGCGAGGGGAATGACGCAGGGGGCATGTGCTTTAGGTGGCGGATGAGAACGACGGCGGGTTTTCCTAAGGGACATTCTGGGCTCCCGGCGCGTACTGTACAGCGAAAAGCAACCGCGTTCTCGCGTGAGATGAACCACAGCCTGGAAGACGCCCCCTAGCCCGGGGGTCTGAACTCTTAGAAAGCTGCTCCTAAGAGTTCTCCTGTCCTAGAGGGAGGCAGAAGCCACTGCCAGTGAGGACGTTCTCCTGCCCTGAAACCAAGGACGCTTCAAGACCGTGCTTTCCTATGGATACATGGAGCTATCTTTAGTCAAGTACGTCATACACTGACCCAGTGACATAAAATTGAAGTTACCGTTGTCTTTTCAAACGCAGAATGCGGTTTTTTGTCGCTTTATGTGAATAGCGAAGCAGACCTGTCCCCCCAGCACTGCCCCTGACCCGGCCAAACGTCAGGAAGTGACATCTGCTGATGGAATGGTTCTTTACTTATGAGAGGAAGAAGAACTCTTCTCAGAAGTTCGGCCTTTCAGGGGATGGCTTGGAAACGATAAAGGAAGTCGTGGGCTAAAGGCCTGGGAACTGACGCGAATGGTCGAACGTGGTACAGTTACTTAGTCTACTGCATCTCGCTTCCATCGCATGTCGGCGAAAGCCCCCTCCAGCTCTGGCTGAGTGAACGACACAGACTATAAGAGATGACACGAAATAATAACAAGAGCTCGGAGGACAGGATAATTCTCTCCGTAGCTCGCTCCTGAAATCTAAAGGCCTCCATATATCACGAAATAATAGGCACATGCCATTTTGAGTTAAAAATATTTTTAAATACTGACTTTCCCATAGAGGTGGTAAGAAAAACGGGGGGGGGGGCACTGTGGTACCAGCAATGTCCAGGAGAGGGCGCGCGTGGATAGGTGGCAGGCGGGATCCGCCGTGGCCGCTTCAGCATTTCAACCGCGGAAGCACAGATCTGAACACTGCCTTCTCCGCGGAGCCTACGGCTGGCGCTTCTCTGACTCTGCGCGCCCCACCGCCCAAGGCTGTTCTGTTTTCTCGGAGTCATCTGCCCAGGGACTAATGAGTAACGAGCCCCCTTGTCTGGGGCTGTGAGTCCCTTCCCTCCTCTTCTCCTCGTGGTTACCCGCGCCCCGCCACAACCTCCTCCCTTTGCCTGGACCTCGCTGCATCCTCCAGGCTGGCACGCGCCTGGTCCAGGGGACCCTCTTCGAGCCCACGGCGCCGCGCCCCTCCACCCTCCCCAGGTGGCGTTTGGAGGCTGCCGGAGAAGCGCACATCGTTGTCTACCGGAGGAGGGCACGGGGCAGCCTGAGGTCGGACCACGGGCCGGAGGGGCCGTGGATATTGAGGAAGACCCTCCTCTTAACTGTGGCAAAACACAAGCTATTATACAACCGTCACCTCCAAAGGAAACTTAAGTCACTTCAGAAGGAGCCATTACCCACTAAGTAAGCAGTCCCTCCCGACCCCCTTCCCCCACACCCCGGCAGCCACGGATGGGCTTTTGGTCTTGATAAACCTGCCTGTTCTGGATGTTTTATCTAAATGGAGCACTTTTCCGTGGTTTCTTGTGCTCGGCATAATCTTTTCAAGTTTCATTCATGTAGCTGCGGTTGTTAGTATGCCGTTCTCCTTGATGGCCAAGTAATGTTCCTGAAATGGCTATCCTGTGCTTTATTATGCACCAGTTGATGGACAATAAATTGGCCCCACTTGTGACTACTGTAAATAATTTCCCTACGAATGTTCCTGTTTTAGTTTGAACACTTGTTTTCAGTGCTTTAGGGATACACAGCACAGAATGGAACTGCTGGCTCAGATGGTGAATCTTTATTTTATTTTATTTTATTTTTTTTGAGACAAGGTCTTGCTTTGTAGATCAGGCTGGCCCTGAACTCACTGTGTAGCCCAGGCAAGCCTTGATCTGAGCAATCCTCCTGCCTCTGCCTCCTGAGTGCTGGGATTACAGGCGTGAGCCACCACGGGCAGCACTGTGGTATGTAGTACTGATTGCTCACAGTATTGTATGTGGTTACCGAGGATCAAACTAGGGACCTTGTGCTTACTAGGCAGGCTCTGGAACCACTGAGCTAAATCTCCAGCCCCTCAGATGGTAAATCTTGTTTTGCTTTATCAAGGGAACATTGAGCTGTCTTATCAAGCAGTTACACCATTTTAACTTCTTTTTGTGTGTACGTGGTATCAGGGATCGAACTCGTGACTTTGTGCTTCAAGGCAGGTGATGTGCCACTGAGCTAAATCCCTAGCCCAGCCTCACCATTTTCCATTCCCAACAGCAAATATGAGAATTCCCGTTTTGCTGTTTTCCATATCTTTGATGCAAGCATCTTAATGAACACGACATGACCTTTCATTGTGCTCTAACCTTCGTGTCCTGAATGCCTAGTGATCTTGAGACACGTTCGTGTGCTGGCTGGAAATCCGTCTGTCCCTGGAGCGGTGTCTGTCAAGGTCCCTGGGGCACATCTTTCTAACTTGGAAAAGATGCCATTTGGTTTCGCTTTAGCCCTGAGAACCCAGCAAGCTGGTCGTCTCCTTGAGGGTAGGAATCACCCTTTACGGAGCATTGCGAGTGCCCCCTGAGACACTGCAGGGGACCTTTCTCTTACACAGACGTTTTAAGGTTCCAAGAGAGAGAGATGGCGTGCACTCTCTCACTGGCCTGACACAGTATCATCAAGTCAAGAGAGCAGAGACATCTTACTCTAGCTCGGCTCTCTCCTTCGTGCACAGTCCTGCAGCGCCTTCTTCACCCAAAGTGACGACTCTTAAGGAACAAGGGTGCCCAGGCATGGATCGGTCTGAATATACACACGTGGGTCGCGAGGGCCAGCTGGGGGGGGGGGGCAGGACCGACCCTGCTCTTCCCCAAATGGTGTGTCCTTCCTTCCTGTGGCTTTCGGTCGTGCCTTCTGAGCATGATGAGGCCGACAGCTTTGCTAATTTGAATGGCGTAAAATTGAAATACTCAGAAATGTTAATAAAATCTCTCCTCTGTACAGCACTAGAAATCAAGTGAGTCATCCCTTCCTCTTTCCCCAGCAAAATTCAAAATTCATCAACAGTCCCATAATTTCAAAGCTGTGGGCTGAGTGAATTATAAACTAGGTTTATACTATTGCGGTTTGGTGGGAGAACTTTATAGGGAAACTGAAATACCTACCATCCATTCAGAACATAAAACTGTTACTTTATCATTGATTCCTGTGCAATTTACAATCCTCTGTTTCTTTTTTCTTTCTTTTTATTTAATCCCCTAAGAGTTGTGTCTGCATTAAGCAGTACCACTCAAGCTAAGAAAACATGCTCCCAAATTAAGTAGAATTTATGTAGTGTAAAATATGAAAGAGTCCAAATGACTACCAGGCAGCTAGTTGAGGAGAGAGCTTTCTACAAACTTAGAGATGTGATGCCGAGAAGATGAAATGTGAAATATATTATAATGATTACAGCTACTTGTTTACTGGAAATATAAACGCTCTTCCCTTGTGTTTATTTCCTGAGGGAGTCTGGCTTGGAGGATACAGCTCTGACCTTGGTCTTTGGGGGCATTGTCATTGCTTAAAATTCATCTGCCCCCAGCCTGTCTTCTGGCCCTTGTGGGTCCTGTGTGTGTTCCCATCGGGGTGCCTCTCTCAAAGGTGAGCTCCTCAACTTGGAGTCAGGAGCGAGCTGGCCGAGCTGCGTCCACAGAAAAGCAACGACACGACTCGCAGGCTTCCTGGTTGTGCAGAAGACGCGTGCTGTACCGAGGATTTTGGTTTGCACTCGCCAGTGCGAACTCCTCTCTCTCTCTCTCTCTCTCTCTCTCTCTCTCAGCTCTCTCTTTGGGGCATTGGCTCTCTCTTGGGGACATTACTGTACGGGTTCACGGGACTCTTCACCTCGCCACACCTGGCTGAGAAAACCCTCAGAAGTTTGGGTCTCGCCCGTCCATACCTTTACGGCAGCGTGGACAGGGAGAGAGGTGCCTAGTGGGCCCAGGCCCTGCCTCCCCATGTCCGACTGGTGACCGGGCTGGGAGGCTGAGTCAGTCTTGTCATTTTCTGAGGCAGAAGCAAGATCCTGAAATGTAAATTTTAGCGTTACTTGGATGTGACAACTAAATCTGGGTGACACACAAACCTAAAAGGAGAGCGTCCCGCGTCGCTGCGAGGCTGGGCTCCTGCTTCCCACCCACGGAAATGAGCGGCAGCCTCCTCCTTCCAGGGGGTGACGCAAAATCCGTCATCCAACTGGGGATGCCTTTGACACAGAGACACATTCCTTATAATTCATGATATTGAAGGCTGAGCTCCATTCCTGGCCTCTCTTTTATTTTTTTTTTAAGTTTTGAGACAGGGTCTTGCTAAATTGCTAAGTGCCCATGGTGGCCTTGAACCTCTCCTGTCTCAGCTCCCGAAGAGCTGAGTTCTTAGGCACGTGCCACCCAACATTTTATTCTTAATGATCCTAGAAAGGAAGTATAAGTCTGGCCTGTTCCGGGACATCTGGTCACCCTCTTGCAGGGTTTTACGTGCCTGTGACAAGGTGCACCTGTTGGACGTAGTGAAAGTAACAGAGAAAGGAACAGGGGAGAATGGGCCAGGACTCCTAGGAAATAGAATAAGAAGAAGAATGGAGGAAAAGCATGTCACTAATTGGAGGGAAAGCATGTATGTGTGTACATATGTGTAGGAGTATGTATTTGTACATGTGTGTATGAACATGTATTTCAGTGTGTATGCATGTGAGTATATACACACATTTGCATATGTGGGTCTCTGTGTGCTGGGAATATACACATGTGTGTATATATATATATATGTCCGTGTGTGTGCATATGTGTATATTCTGTTTTCTGTGTACACACACATTGGCATCAGCATACGTGGGTGTCTCTATTTGAGTAAGCATGATGTTCTAACTACATATCTGCATATTTATATTGAATGTATTTGCAAATATCTATGTACTGTATATGTATAAACGTGTGCATGTCTCCATGTACATGGGGATACATGTGTAGGTGTGGAAACATGTACATGTATGCATGAGAAAGCATGAGAAGATGTCTGAGTGTGTATATATGTACATTTGTATGTGTATGTGTGTGTCTGTGCATCTTTTTGTGTGTGTCTGTGTATCCATGTATGTGTAGGCCCATGCAAACCTTTATGAGTGGCATATTTCTGCCTGCATTGACTCCAAAAAAGGAATAACGATCTTCCCTTCTTCCCCCGCATTCCTGTGCTGTGACTCTGATACACAGGGGCGGGCTGCTCACGATCTCCCCCTGGAGGTCGGGACTGGAATTCCCAGTTTTTCCTTGAGCCCTGGCACCAGTCCCAGGTCTGTGGCCTCCTCTGTAGGGAGCACCTCTGTGTCCTCCTCTGTCAAACACAGTCTCTGGGTGAAATGATGTGAAAGGACATCTGCGTTCTCCCCGGCATCAGTCAGTGTTTGCTCCCTCGCATAGCATTAGGCAGAAAAGAACTCCTCTCCTCTTTAAACCATCTGAAAATCAGAAGCTGAGGAATTTACTGTCAGAACAATACGTGCAAATGGTCTGATAGACTGTTTGATGTTATCAAAGGAGCTGGCTGCAAAGACCAGCTGCAGCATTCAGGGAAAGGAAAAATGCTTTGATTATAAACTCTTGCACAATAAATGCTGCTTATGTGCCCCCCTTTCCCGCCCATTCCACATTCTTTCCTTGGCAGCTTTAAGTTTGCTCTGATAGAGCAGAGATAGGACTGACAATGGCCAGTGACTGGCCTGTTTCGGGAAACAGGCTCTGGATAAGGAGTGTCATAATCACCCCCGATATCTCTCTAGGGCTTCTCAGTGCGGAGCAGGATTAAGTGCGGCCTGAGCATCCTTTATCCAAAACCCCAAGATCTGGGATGCTCCAACGTCTGAAACGTTTTGAGGCTTTGAAAATGATGCTATGAGAATCAAATTCTATACTACAAAACTTTGTTTTGGCGTACAAAATTATTTTAAAATGTCCTATAAAATACTTCAGGCTCTGCTCTGTATAAGTATATACATACAGATGAACTTTGTGTTTAGACTTGGGTCCCTCCCCAGAGTTTCTCATTATACCTTTATACAAAATATTCTAGGAGCTGGAGAAAAGTTCCAGCTTCCGGTCCGAGCATTTTGGAGAAGGGCTCCTCAACACTAAACTCTTCTGAGAGGGGAGGAGACAGTCAGGGTGTCCTCTCAGAGCCGGAACAGGGTAGCACTGGGGGGGGGGCATTTCCACACGGGTGTCCACCGTGGCGTAGCTCCTCCCCGCCCGGGAGGCTGTCTTCCCTCAACCCCTCTGGGAATCCCACCGTGCTAAGTTGAGGCAAATTCTCATCGAGTCTGTATGGAGCGTCTGGAGGCAGATTCTCCAGGGACCGCTGACGCTCTGCCGGGACTTTGTAGATCTCAGTCACTCAGGTGTGTGGAGCTCTGGCTTCTCCTTTGTCAGAGCGGACGTCGTGACACCTACCTAACGGGGATGGTGGTATCGGAGGAGGAGATCCTTGTAAAATGTCTGTGCAACCCCAGTCCCAAGGGAGCCTCGGGGCAGTAGCTGCTATTCGTTCCCACCGTTTCTTTAGAAATGTGCTCTGTGAGTGTTTTCCATAGCCGTTCAGTATGCGGTACACAGGTGCATAAGAGGACACACTGAAGCTTTGTGCATTTGTTCCAAAGGACGTGGTGGCTATGCTTGGATGAGACATGGGCACTGATATCGCCGTGGGTTTGCAGTCAGAGGCCCGTTATGATTGAACATCCTACACAGTCAGCACTTCCTTCTCCCTGTCTCCTGAAAGCCCTAGAGTGAGTCCCCAGGATGGAGAGGGCCACACACTGTGGAGTCAGTCCTGCTCCGGCGCGCCAGCCCAGGACCCTGGAGGTGAGTGAACCAGGCACCCTGAGCCTCGGCTACACCGACTTAAAAATGGACATAAAAGGCATCTACTTGGCAGAGTGGATACTGAAAAGATAAATCAAAAGACAGAGTTCTGAGAGTTCTGTTTCTGTGTTTTCCGGAGGTTTTTGGTATGACACAGATTCCCTTGTGCACAGAGTAAGAAAAGACATTAAGATGATACATCATTAAAGGACAGCTCTGTTGAAGTTCTCTTGGAGAAGGAGGCAGAAGGATCACAGGGTAGTTCAAACCCAGCTTGGGTGACTTAACTTAGTAAGACCCTGTTTCGAAATTCCAGAAGAAAGTGGGGTGGGGGTGTGTGGCTCAGTATGAATGAAGGCCTTGGGTTCAATACCCAGTGCAGAAAACAGAAACCAAAACAGAAAAGGAGAGGGAGACAGACAGACAAACAGACACAGAGAGACATAGACAGAGAGAGAGAGAGAGAGAGAGAGAGATATGAACATGAACTCTGGGGTTTCTGAGCAAACCTAACTGTAGCAACATTAATTTTAAGAGTATAAAGAGACAACAAAACTGAGGCATTTTTGTACCTGGATGGTCCCCAGAGCACCTGTTCCAGAGGCCTCGCTGGCTCTGGCATCTGGGGGAGACTCCCCTGAGCCGTGGGGGTCTTCGCTGCCGGCCTGGTCTGGAGAAAGGCCATCACTGCTGCTGTCCTCCTCAAAGGCAAATGCATCAGCTGACTTGGTGAAACTCACCCCGTTACCTGGGGAGAGAAACACGAGCAGGTGTCAGTGCCCAGGGCCACTGCGGGGCTGTTTTAGTGCTGCTTCTGTGCATGATCCCTGAGAAAAACACACATCTCTCATCCCGCATGTATTTAAAGTTCAGGCAGAAGTAAAGATATATTTTAAATTACTGGGCTCTCCATATGAAAGTGTGTGTTTAGGAAGGTTGTCTGTTTGGCAGAGAAAAGCATGGGATGGATTAAAGACTGATCATCATTGGTGAAGCTTTATTTTTATTTTTATTTATTTATTTTTTTGAGACAGGGTCTCGCTTTGTAGTTCAGGCTGGCCCTGAGCTCACTATGTAGCCCAGGCAAGCCTCGAACTCAGCAATCCTCCTGTTTCTGCCTCCCTAGTGCTGGGATTACAGGCACGAGCCACCACGCCCGGCACTGTGGTATGTGGTATTGATGGCTGGTGGGCGTGAGTCTCCACGCCCAGCATTGTATGTGGTTTCCGGGGATCGAACTCAGGACCTTGCGCTTGCGAGGCAGGCGCCAGAACCACTGAGCTAAACATCCGGCCCCTGGTGAAGCTTTATTTTGAAGCTTCTGTGTTTCTTCCCATTTTCTCCCCCACATCTTTTTTTCTTTTTTCTTTCTTTCTTTCTTTTTTTTGTGGTATGGGGGATCAAACTCAGGCCCTTGTGCCTCCAAGGTTGGTGCGGTACCACTTGAGCTAAATCCCCAGCCTTTCTCCCACATCCTTTTGAAACCAGACCGGGAAGATGAAGCAGAGCAGAGGGGCAGAAGGCCTGAAGAGGGCAGAGGAGGTGACGGCCATAGCCCGGGAGTGGGTGAGAGACTGAGCTAAGCAGACAGCTTGGCATCAGCATCCCCGCGGGTGGCACAGAGTGGCAGGTCAGCAGGCTCTGCTGAGAGGCCAGCTCCTAGGTCTACGTTCCTGCAAGCCAGAATGAGTGCAAGGCCCTGGAGGGTCCTAAAGAGCCGCTCAACAACAGCCTGTTCATAAGAGTTATGTGTGTCTCAGAAACTTCACTGTCATTTTTCTTCTCTAGATTTTCTTTTTGTTCCCGTAAGTTTGTTTCTATTTTGCAAGTCCCCAGCGGGTCACAGGGAGACTCTTCATCAGTTCCCTGCATCGTCTTACTCGGGTGGCGGATGAACTGCCTCGGGGACAGAGGTTATCAGGCCGGATGGGGCCGCTGTGACAGCCTTACATTCCCTTCCACTCCGCGCTGCCAGCTTTCCTCTGCCTTACTGTCCAACTGCGCAGTACACACTGTGCCAAAGCCACACAGGCCTCCTGACCCGACTGCACACATGGCTCTTCCAAAGGAATTTAGGTATTATCAGGAAGTTTCCAGCCCGGTATTCAACAATCACACTCACAAGGACCTTCGACTCTTTGCTTAGAGCAGATAAGAGGAAGGAGGTCTCACCATGGCGACTGGGGACTCACCGAGGAGCTGGAAGGAACAGGACAAACGTGGCACTGGGCCTGTCATCGCTACCGCTGCTGGCATCTGTCATGGACCCTCACACACATTCAAGCGTCCAATCGGCAAAGAGGCAGGCAAGGGTGGGGTGGGGGGACACACGGTCATTGGCAGTGCAGACAGCCCACTCACCTGGAAGGACACCAGCCTCAGGCGGCACCCATCCTTCAGAAAAGCCAGGATTGCTTTGCAATGATTAGAAAACTAATTTCGTTTGTTGTAAACGTATGAAAAAGCCTAATGTGCATAACGTACCTTCTGTTAATAATTTGTTGTGGTTTGAGATTTAACTGCATATGTATAGCCAGACATCCATACTCACATTTAAAAAAACATTTCATGCTGTGTGTGGTGGCTCACGCCTATAACCCCAGCACTGGGGAGGCACAGGCAGGAGGACTGCAGAGTTCGAGTCTTGCCTAGGCTACATAGTGAGCTCAGGGCCATCCTGAACTACAAAGCGAAACCCTGCCTCCAAAAAAAAAAAAAAAAGCCTTTCATATTGATAAGATAGAGTGAACTGGGCTGGGGATTTAGCTCAAGTGGTACCACACCAACCTTGGATGCACAAGGGCCTGAGTTTGATCCCCAGTGCTGCAAAAGAAGAAAAGAAAGAAAGGAAGAAAGAACTATATTACTCAGGGGCTGGGGTTTAGCTCAGTGGCAAAGGGCAAGTCTGAAGCCTTGGGTTTAATTGCTAGCACCATACAAAAGGAAGGGAAGGGAAGGGGAAGGG
>PVIC010009162.1:0-46245 GCA_004025085.1 Thryonomys swinderianus | reverse complement strand
GGGGGCGGAGAAGGAGGGAGGGGGAGGAGGAAGAGAAAAAGAAGAACAGGAGGATATCACTTCACAGGAAGAGGTTTCACGGCAGGCCTCGGAGAGTGAGGTCAGGATAAGGAGGATAAGACATTTCAGATTCTGGCTCTGTGACTGTTGCCAATATCTAGTAGGGTGGTTTCTGCCAGGCTGGCCCCTTTGAAGTTGGTTAATTGTTGGCAAACAGAGCTTTTCTCTTCGCACACTGCAGAGGCTAAGGATGTGCCTATTTGCCTCCCCCCGGACAGAGGCGCCTGCTCCTTGGTCTGTAGACATGGCTTAGAAGCACAGTGGCATCGCCGAGAAAGGGTCCATCCTTCCTGGGGGACCGCTGTGGGGTAGCAGAGCCACACTGCACTCACGCTGACACTGCATCGGTCACGTGTGTGGGCGTGTTCAGTCGCTCAAGTGGCCAGTGCTGCTTTTTCTCCCACGTGGGCTGATCTCAGAGCAGAAGCAGCAGAAGCTACCGTGTGAACACAGCGTAAGCCAGGCTAGAAGGAAAGCAGATGAATGACGCTGGGCTGAAACAAACTACACCTCTTCCTTCCGTGAGACCAGAGTGTGTGACTCCAGGACACTCGATATCTCCAGTTGGAAACTCAGTATACAGTTCTGCTCTTCAATGAAGCCTGCCAGTGGAGTTAGAATACCCAGTGTCCGCTGGCCACGACCAGCTCAGCTTACCGTCCACGTCCACAGACAGCTGGGAGGGAGGCAGCAGGACTGTTGGAGCCCGGGTGTCTCTGTTGCTTCCTTGATCCTGGGATCCAATACCCGGCAGCATGAGGGACCCAGTACCCACCCGGCACTTTCAATTTCAAGAGCAAAGTTTATTTTGGCTCCTGGTCTGTAGAGGTTTCAATCCGCAGTCGGGTGACTCTAAAGCGGGGCGGCCAGGAGGAGAGAGGCGTGGCGAACAGGAAGCAGAGATTAGGTCAAGGGAGGGGCAGGGCAACGAGAAAACCCTTCCAGGTCACACCCGCTGCGACCCGCTTCCTCCAGTCAGGCTTTGCCTCCCAACATCAGTTTAATTGTAAACTCGTCAGTAGGGCGATTCCAGTCATCTCCGCTGAGCCCCATAACCCCGCACGAGACTCGAGAGGGACATCTAGATGTGAACACAACAGGGTGGGAGAGGCTGGAGTGCCATGAAATTGCAGTCGAGACCCAGTTGCGACAAGACCAGGCCTTGATCACTGGGGGGCAGGCTGCCCCCGAGGCAGGAGTGGTGCCCAGGGTGCGGGAGCTCTAGCGAGGGACCCTGAAGCATCCACACACCCCACTGCAGGGTGAATGAGGACTTGGCCCTGAGGGTTGAGCTGGTCAGCGTAACGCAGTATCACTGCAGGGGTCTTTTCTATCCCCTGATGGGTCCCGGGGTAGGTGACTGAAAGCCTTTAAATGTTGCTCAGAATGTGAACCTGAAATTATACATGGGGACACCAAGAAGGGCATAAATCCCATATATGAGTAAACATTTTAGTAGGGCATCGTACTCATCTCTGTAAGATGGACATTAATAGACAAGGACAGGGACATGATTTTAAACATTTTTAATGGACACATAGTAATTGCATGTGTGTATGGGGTATAATGTGATACTTTGATACATGTACGCAACGCAGACTGATCAAGCCAGGGTGATTAGCATATCCATTAATTCATAGTTACCATTTCTTTGTGTTGGAAACATTCAAAAATCTCTCTTCTAGCTATTTTGAAATACGCAATAAACTATTATCAACTAGAGTCATCCTACTGAGCTGTCGAACATTAGAACTCGTTCCACCCAATTAACTGTATTTTCTGTCCCTTCCTTTCTTCTGTCCTTCCAGCCCCCAGTACCTAGTCTACTCTCTTGTTCTATCAGATTGAATTATTCTGTTTCTGTGTATCAGTGAGACTGTGCAGGGTTTGTCTTTCTTCACCTGGCTTAATACTGTCCTCTAAGTTCATCCATGTTCTTACAAAGGACAAGATTTTATCCTTTCTTTGAATCATGTTGAAATGACTGCGATTTGTGAAGGGGTCTCCACCTCTCCTATCTAATGGGACTTACAGAGTGGCTGAGAGGAGAACCCAGCCCTGACCTGTAGCTGAGAGGAGCAGATGCAGTGAGCTGATCACCAAGGTTTTCACTTCAGGCTTTCCGGCATTTTAAAGTGAAGATCAGACTAAACACCCAATGGCTGCATCCCCTTGGTACCCTCGTGGTACTAAGATGGTGCTCAGTACATGCTCTGGATTTGAAGCCAGCATTTGAGCAGGACCCCACCCGTGGCCTGTGGCACCTAGCAGATGATGCCCAGGGTGCAGGCACCCCACTGGCTAACCACTCTTTTTTGTTTGTTTGAGTCAGGGTCTCGCTTTGTAGTTCAGGCTGGCCCTGCGCTCACTATGTAGCCCAGGCAAGCCTCGAACTCAGCAATCCTCCTGTCTCTGCCTCCCGAGTGCTGGGATGACAGGCGTGAGCCACCACACCCGGCACTGTGGTATGTGGTATTGATTGCTGGTGGGCGCGAGTCACCACACCCAGCCTTGTATGTGGTTACCAGGGATCGAACTCAGGACCTTGCATTTGCGAGGCAGGCGCCGGCACCACTGGGCTAAATCTCTGGCCCTGGCTAACCACTCTTTACAGACACGACCCGTGTGGGTCACACTGAGACACAAAGCGTGGACCATGGTGGCAGATGCTCTTTGCCACAGCTTCCTCACCTTTTTGTCACGTGTGTCCTCAGGAAGTAAGTCCACACAGGTGGAGAGAAAGAACAGTTGTTCGTGGGAGGACGTGGAGTAAGAGTGAGCCCACTGGTTCGGACAAGAACCCTTGCGTGCAAGAAGTGCCGGAGTTCCCGCGACGGTGCGACTGCTCTTGCTAGGTGCTGCACGTGTCCTGCCGCATGATGATGACTTAAGCATTCATGGAACTTCCTTTCCCACATCAATGACCTGTCACCTGATTTTACTCTGATATTTACTTCCGTGGCCAGCTTTCTCTGTGTGATTCTAGATTCATCTCTAATACTGAATTAAACTTGCGAGCATTTCATCTGATAGATGTGATCCTTACTACAGATCATTCGGCCCTGATTCCATCTGGGCTGAACCAAACGAGGCAGAGAACCCACTGCAATTCCACAGTCCCAAGGCCCGTGACACCTCCGGCATCTTACTCAGTGTGCACGTTGTATCTGTCTGCTTGTGTCCCCACAGCTGGGATTTGGGAGTCTGTCTTCCTTGTTTCCTGGTCTTTCTTGTTCGGAATATTGGGTTCAGAATTTAAGGTATCCTTAGGTACTGATGGATGCTTTTCTTTCAAGATTTTGCAGTTCTAAGGGAGAGTTTGGCTTCTCACTGTATATACTGGAAGATACGTGTGTTTGCTTTCATTTGTTCCTTTAAGCCAATTAACTATTGTTCTGTTTTCCTGCAATGTGAATAGTTAACAGGAGTTTTTATGCCTGTGATTACATAACGTAGAAACACTTGCACACAGTGGAAGGATCCTCCCGTGGCCCGTACT
Source organism: Thryonomys swinderianus (assembly GCA_004025085.1). Lineage (NCBI taxonomy): Eukaryota > Metazoa > Chordata > Mammalia > Rodentia > Thryonomyidae > Thryonomys > Thryonomys swinderianus. The sequence goes on along the minus strand of PVIC010009162.1, from coordinate 42,686 downwards.
TGAAACAGCTCACAGCCTGTAAACATCAACCTGTCACTTCAGGTTCTTTCTGGTATGTCATGTGAACTGCAAGAAGCAAATTCTCCTGTTACATCCATCCTGACTGTACCTGCCTGATAGAGGTGGTCACAGTTAGGCCCCTATTCTTAAATGGAAAAGACAAGGAGTTAAAAAATATTATAGAAACCTTTTATGATGCTGATTTTGACAGACAGGACTGTGATAGAATCAGACTGTGTTGCATCCTTATTTCTTATTACAATAGGAAATTGTTATGTTCCAGGGGAAATAATTTAATTAGGATATTGGAGGCTCATTTAAAGGAAGTTGTCATTCTTGGGGAAAAGGCCAGATTTGTAGACAAAAAGTAGAATTGGAGAGGAAAGGCCCCAGCGAGCATGGAAAGAGGAGCCCTCTTGACTTAAGCCTGGAGCTCAGGGGGTCCTCAAGTCGCCCCAGTCCTTTGAGCACCTGTCTGCATCTTTTTTTTTTTTTGCATTATTCAGTAAACTTTATTGGTACATTATATACACAGCTTACAATCACACAAAATCTGCATCTTTTTAGACAAAGCAAGTTCCAGGATCCATAACACCCTCAGTATTTATCTTCCTTTTATTTCCTGTAAGTAAAACATTGAAATGTTTCAGCCAGTATTTCTCTTGCCTCTCCTGCCAGGAGCTGTATTTCAGAGTAACCAAACAGCCTCAGTTGACTAGAGAAGGTTCCACTCACAGAAGAAAGCCAGCTGACAATAATAGTGTTTTTAAAATATTTTCACCAATCTCAATTCTAATTATCAATTCAGGTAAATATTACTGTTAAAAAGCACTGGAGTTATAGCTTTTGGGGGAAAAAGGACACTTGTTACACTACCAAAATCACACTGATTATATATGTTGCTTTCTGATCTCAACAAGAAAATATAATGAGATATATGAGATAAGGGATATCATCACCATAGTATCAGCTGGTAACTGTCACACCACTGATGGCATAGAAGTTTGATGTTGTTTGTTCTCAGTGTAATTGAACACAACTATATATCACTTATATTTTCTAGACAAAAATGTTTAACATCAAGGGCAGTCAGATATTTCATTTCTGGGAACTATAGGAACAAGTTAGGCAACACCATAAGGGAGTAATCTCATAAATCTGGGAGTGAAGATATTCTTCAGGGTCACATACCTACTGTTTTTAAAATTCAACATCTATAAGGAAACCTTCTGGATTTAAAAATTTTAAGGGTCAGGCCGGAGGGTTAGCTCAGTGGTTCCAGCGCCTGCCTCGCAAGCGCAGAGTCCTGAGTTCGATCCCTGGTAACCACATACAATGCTGGGCGTGGAGACTCACGCCCACCAACAATCAATACCACATACCACAGTGCCAGGCGTGGTGGCTCACGCCTGTAATCCCAGCACTCGGGAAGCAGAGACAGGAGGATTGCTGAGTTCGAGGCTTGCCTGGGCTACATAGTGAGCTCAGGGCCAGCCTGAACTACAAAGCGAGACCCTGTCTCAAAAAAAAAAAAAAAAAAAACAGTTTTAAGGGTCATGACTATCAGATACTATCATCCAGGATTAGATGCTGGTTTCAGTAAGCTAGGTATAAGGAAATCAGTGGGAAGATTTTGAATAAGGTAAGATCATGGGTGATATGCACATTTTCTGAAATGAAAAAGAAGATATCATTGATTATGAACGAAAGGATTTTGAACAGTATGCATTCTAAGATCTCATCTTGGAAACTATACATGTGCACATATATTAGAAAGAGAGCCACACAGAGACTATTCTCTAAGACAGGAAGAGTGGCTATCCAAGTAGTAGAAATGTGATGTTTTACTTTGCCTGTATTTTATAATTTTCTGGAGTGTATGCTACAGCTTATATTTTAAGACATCACTGTAACTCATCAAAAAGAAATTAAAATTGCATTTTTGTGTTAAGGCCTATGGAACCCAAGTATTTTTTAAACTGAATTCTTTATTGGTACATTTTATATATAGCTCACAATCACATTCAACATTGGGAAATTTTACCAGTATATGACACGAGTTAATTCTCATATTTGCTCATATCCCTACCCATCCCACAACCCCCCACCCCCTATGTACATGTTCTTTGTTTTTCTTTCCAAATCATATGTATTCTTTCCCCTCATTACTTTCCCCAAGAACTCAAGTATTTTTTAAATAAATTTCTTACTCAGTTTACTGAAGAGTGCAGAGAAAATCTAGAGCATTGCTGTGTGTCTTTCACTCCTTCTCTATTAATGTGCAATGCTTTTGTCAAAACCAATAAATGGCTGGGCATGATGGCACCCGCCTGTAATCCCAGCACGCAGAACCCTGCAGCAGGAGGATCCCTCTGAGTTCAAGGCCAGCCTAGCCTCCATGGTAGGTTCAAGGCCAGTCTGAACTACATAGTGAGACCTGCTTGCAAAAAAATAAAAACAAAAACAAAAATCTAATAAATTAACACTGGCAGGTTAGTGTTACCTCAGAACTTGACTTCATTTCACGCTAAATCCCTTCTTCTGCCCGAGGGGACACATTACAGGGGTCACTGCATCTCCTGAATCTCCTGAATGTCCTCTGGTCTGTGCTCATTTCCTGCCTTTCCCTGATTTCTCATGATCTTGACAGTTGTAGAAAATACTACTCAGGTATTTCGTAGAGCGCACCTTGTTTTGAATCTGTCTGCTGCTTTCCTGGTAGTTAGAGTGGGGTCTGGGCTTTGTGGAGACGCCGGGCAGGTGAGGTGCCCCCACTTTTTTTCGTTCAGGAGGTGCGTGACAGCACCAGGACTTAACAACTGGCGAACTGCACCTTGGCGAAGGTAGTGTCTGCCACGTCTCTCCCCTATTCTTCTAGTAACTTTTAAAAAACTTATTATTTCCCTTTCCATACTTTATTTTGGAAGTGAACCGCTGAGCCCTATCCGTGTATTTTTTATGAACCTGCCCCCCAAAACCAAAAAAACCACTAGTTAATTTGACATAAGCTTCCAGAAGTTAAGTTTGGGCCGTTTTGGAGAGAGCACTGTCTAATGGAAATACACTGTAGAGTTCTGCCATTGGTGGAATTGATAACGAGGCGTCTAAGATGAAGGTGACAGGGACAGAAAGCCTGGGCTCCTTGTTTAACCCCCCATGTGGACCCTCCATCAATCTGGAAATCCTCTTTCAACTTCCAAAATGCGTTTTCATGTCGTCAAAGTGGTGATCTCCCTGTGTAGGAGGAATGTGGGATTTCTCGAGCCTTCCCTGCCCCCGGAGAAGGGGTAGCAGGAAAAAGGAAGGGATGTCAGAGTTAGAGAAAGCTCCCAGCCAGGTGCTCTTCCCGCTGGACGTCCCTTCACACTTGGGGACCAGGCGCTGTTGCCATGTGCTAAATGACATTTCAGAATTTTCATCTGTGGCCCTTGGGATGCCCCAGTCCTGTGAGGTCACCGAAGCCTCAAGTACAACATGGACACCGAGGGGACGGAGACATGGGTGTCTCTGAAATGTGCCTTGCTGGGGAGAAGTGCAGAGACCGGAGAGCCAGGCTGGTGTCCTGTGTCTCCTCCGCCCACTGCTCAGACAGGCTTTGCAGCCCTTCAGCTCTGTTGAAAGGGCAAGCTGACAGGGCGCCCTGAAGTCCTCTAAAAGAGCCAAAGCACCCCAGCAGTTTTGTGGTGAAAAAAAACCCCCCAAACAATTATATTGTTTCTAAAACGATTTGGTTTACCAATATCTTTTAAATCCTAGACCTTGCTTTTCATCCATCCATCCATCCATCCATCCATCCATCCATCCATCAGCTTCTTCATCCATGTGTGTCTCTTGCACAAACTAATCACTTCAGTAGTTTGTGTCCTTCTAGTGTTCTGCACATGAGGGTCCTTGTGCAGCACCGACGAGGTATTCTCTCCCGTAGGCCCTCATGGCCTGCTTCTCTCTCCACCTCCTCTCTCTCCTCTGCCTGCCTCCTCTCTCCCTCTTGCTTTCTCCATTTTGAGCATCACAGGGTGAGATCCAGAGGCTTCTGGTTTAGGGAGATACAAAGGCATCTTGATAGACCTTTCTCAAACTGGGGGTTGTGCAGATATACAACATCTCTTGGAAATGCTTTACCTCTAGAGAGCTTAGGAATGACTTTGAACTTACAGGATTTCACTTCGAATGGTTTTCCTACCCTTCTCATCTTGTTACTTGGGACAAACTAAGAATTCACGTCATGCTCCAACCCTACCCATAAATGTAAATTGAAAACAAATTTAGTTTGAAGAAAGTATATTTCAGTGACAAAATTTTTAATCCTAAATGTGTATTTTGGGGGATGGTTGATGAAAGTCTGCAGACATTTGTGCTGAGTACTTCAACAGCCTATTATAGTCAGACAGTGTGTGTGTGGGGGGGTGAATTATGTCAATATTTGTTGATTGTGCACAAAAGTCTAAATATAGGAAATATATGAATATCTTAGATTGATAGCAAAATATTTAGAACAGCTGACTCTTTCAATCATATGCTGTTCTTTTTGGGATCTTTCTCAGGCAATTGAATAGGAGACTCCATCTTGATTACGTTCAAGTGCAGAAACATTTTGCAGTTTTAGAAAATGATACCCCACACCCATTCTTTGTAATAACTACTTTTTAGATTACTAGTGTTTTTGCCTTCCTGACTGGAATATATGATTTATCAAATGCTATTAAGGTTATTTTGTGCCACTTCAGGTCCGTGTGTGTGTGTGTGTAGTACCAGGGATTGAACCCAGGATCTTCACACTGAGCTATATTTCTAGCCCTTTTATAAAACATTTTATTTTGGGATAAGTTCTTGCAAAGTTGCCCACACTAGGCTTGAACTTGCAATTTTCCTCCTTTAGCCTTCCAAAATTTTGGGATTATAGCCAGACACTACTGTGGGTGGGTCAGGACCAGTACTTTTATTATGTGTGTTTTTTGTTGTTGTTTGTTTTTGACGGTACCTGAGTTCAAACTTGGACCCTTGTACTTCCAAGGTAGACGTGGTACCACTTGAGCTAAACCCCCAGCCGTTACCAGTACTTTTGTTAAATAAGAATGGCGCGCTCTTTCCCTTCTAGCAGTGAAAAATGTAGAAATGTTTTGTGTATGTGTGTGTGATTGTGTGCGTGCAGATAAGCTTATTGGAGGAAGACGCTGTGCTTTCATTATGCAAATATTAATTGACTGCCTTTATCGTGCTGATCCTTGAGCTGGTCACCCACAGAAGCTGTGATCATTCCCAGGCCTGTGAGAGCTTTTCTGCTGGTTGCCACACGGGCAGTGAGCCAGCCGAATGTGTCTCTCTCTGCAATCTAGGGGGAGGGTGCATCTCTGAGGAGAAATGTATACCTTCCTGTCTGTTGGGAAATTGCAGGTTCAAATGCCAATCTAGAGGGAAACAGACCTATAGGGGGTGCTACGGAGGGAACACCGCGGCTGGTGGGTGCTAGTGACAGATCCATCACCACTCCATAACCACAGCACCGCCCACATCTGATATGGCACGTAGCATAGTTCTTTTGTATGCTTCCATCACTATCCGTGTCACTACGATGGAGAATAAGGGAAGCGGAAGTGACTGCTCCCAGGAATCAGGGCAAGTGGGTGTGGCCTTTCCCTGGAATCCAGCAATCTGACGCCCCCTCTTCATTTGAATAGTGCAGCTAAGTTAGCAAGGGATCCTCCTGGCTTTCCTCCAGTGACCTTACTCATACTTCTTAAGTTGTTCTGGATCCCGAAAGGGTAACGAACAGTTCCACCCTCTCATTCTGAATAAAGATGTAGATTCTTTCTCAGTATTAGGGAAAGAAGTAATTTGCATTTGAAGGTCCTGTGTCACACTTGCTTTGTCAGAGAGCTAAGTGTGGTGTGAAATTTTTCCTTCCTTTCAAGAAACTTTCATTTTGCGTATTCTTCCTTTTCTCTACTGAGTCGGCACACTTTTTAATAATTATTATTTGAAACATGTATTTCCACTTCCTTTTTTTGTTTGGAGATACCCCTCCAACCCTGTCTGATTAGAATATAATGAGCTTCAAAAAAAATGAGGGCCTCAGTAGCCAACATTTCTGACATTAAATAAATTCTTAATTACTTCTTTGGGGTTTTATGTAGTTCGAGCGGGTTGACAAGTGTAGGAGGGACTTTCAGGTCTTAGGACAGTGACAATTCGCATTCCTCCCTTTTGCCCACAAGGAAAGTCTATTTTCTCTTGAACTGAGGGCAACTAAATGCACTCACCCTTATTTTGTCTTCACTAGAGCCCTTTCCACTTTTAATACTGAAAGTAGACCTTGGACATTTATTTTTTAATACTAGGTTCAAATCTGTTCAGTGTCCCCACCCAGGTTCCGAGGTGAGTGACTGTGGTTCTGTCTGAGGGCTACGTGACGTCTTCACACGATGTCTGATACTTACCTCCAACATAACAGGTCCCGCAGGACCATATTCTCTTCCCGCAACCCGGCTTTGTCTTCTTCACAAGCCCAGTAAATGGCCTCACCACCCAGCCCCTTGTGTACACTGTTCTTGTTTCTCTCTGTCCGCCACCCACTCCATCAGTGAAAGTATGGGTTTCAGGCTTCAATTGATCTTGAGCCAACGCACAACCCCAAGTCCAGACCGGCAATCCCACGCATGGTGGGCCCTAGGAGCCTTCTCCACAGTGAACCACCTACCTCTTTATACTTGCTCTGCCTCCTTGAGCTGCGCCTCTTCTCAGCTCTTCTCCAGCAGCAGCAGTGGGTCCTGCAACAGAAATCATATCCTGTCACCCTCAGCGTAAAAGTGGCCGAAGACTTCCCATCACATGTAACTCATATCTGAATTCTGCACGTGAACCGCTGGGTGCTGCATTGCGGGACTGTGGGCTGTCTGGGGCCTCCTACGAGCAGGGGGCGCTGCTCTGGGCCGGGGATTCTGTAACGTACCAAAGTGTACCTTCCCAGCGCTGAGTCAAGTTCCCCAGAAATTCCATTTGTGCCCCAGTTACAATGCCCATAAGTTATATTTTCTTATTTCCCCAGCCCAGGTAATTTGTTTATTTCACATGTCTGATCTGCTGCCAAATTCAATAGTTTGCTGTTTATTTTATACCAAACACCACTTTCTAGGACTTCTGTCATCTGCCACCTGCATTAGCAGTGGGCTTTCTTTAATGGACCATTTCTTTCCCAGGCAAGGCAATTTGGGAAATGATCGCTGTGCGTGTTGGTGCATATGTGATGCAAAGAGAGAACAGCGCTAAGGCGCGGGTTGGCCTCTGAGTTGGTACGCGTCTTTCTCGCCAGTGATTTAGGACCCAAGCAGACTTCCTGGTGCGCACAGCTCTGAGCTGTGCCTGGAATCTCTTGAGGAATGCGGATGTCACAGCCGGATCTACCAGAGTGAACCCACAGAAGCTCCTCGCCTTATGTGTGTTCCCACCACTGCCCCTGCCTCCCAGCACCCCGCTTGTAAACGTGGAGCTTAGCAAACAGACTCACGGCTGGGGCACAGGCTGTGCCGACCCCAGGGCCAAGGCAGGAAGTGTAGCCCAGCCTGTATCAATTCCCGGGGCTGAATTCACACTGGCTTTGAACCATTGGTCTAGAATTGGAACACAGGGAGGAGATACTTGCCCAGCAGTTATTCATCTTTCTGTATGTCTTTTTTTTTGAGACAGGGTCTCGCTTTGTAGTTCAGGCTGGCCCTGCGCTCACTATGTAGCCCAGGCAAGCCGCCACAAACTCAGCAATTCTCCTGTCTCTGCCTCCCGAGTGCTGGGATGACAGGCGTGAGCCACCACGCCCGGCACTGTGGTATGTGGTATTGATGGCTGGTGGACGTGAGTCTCCACGCCCAGCATTGTACGTGGTTTCCGGGGATCGAACTCAGGACCTTGCGCTTGCCAGGCAGGCGCCGGAACCACTGAGCTAATCCTCCGGCCCCTTCCTGTATGTTTTAAAGCATGTTCTCAGGGATCCACTTTCTGTAGGCCAAGTTCTTGAGATCTCATTGGCTGTCTGGTATTCTGATAATGATGAAGCATGGAAATTCATCATACGTAATTACTTGTCTCCTCTTCTGGAGCATGTTGGTACCCCTTATCCACTTCTGGATATTTTTGCCCCCAGATAAGCCAAGTGTTTCCTCTAAGTTTGTTATGAATCTGCAAATTCGAAATTAAACCCAAAGCATTCTTGGCTTCAAATAACCATCCTAACTTACATATTTTGATGGCCTTTTGGAAGGTTCCCCTAATTGTTTTGCATCAACCTTAGAATCCTTCCCCACTTTCCATATATTCAAGATAAATTTCATGGCATTTCAGGACCTGTAATTATATCAGAGCTTTAGCACAGGAAATGTGCCCATTACTGAAATAATATGTTGCAAGATGAACTCTTAAAGTTGAACCAGATCTTTTGGACTCTATATACATGATTACAGACCTGCCATAAGTAGTCCCCTCTGAGCATTCTGGAAAGTGGGCTGACTTTCTATGAGCCCAATTAGGATTTGCAGAGATACTTCGTTCAACTCACCATTTGGAATTTTCTAAGGAGATACACAGTAGGAAGCTAGAAGCATACATTTAACCTTGAACTCTATGTATAATTAAGTCACACCTTAGAGCAAATTAGGAGGAAAGTCTTCTAGGTTCTAGAAGCATAGTGTTAGTGCTCAGATAACATCAGCAAGTGGTGTTTCCTCTAATTCTTTGTTGGGGGATGACCATCCCTTTTTAGCTAGTTCTACCCATCTGTCCTGTCGGTTCTCAGCCACGCAGCAACTCGCAGATCTGACCGGACACTATCAGAACATATCCTGTTAGCCCTGGGCCACCTGTTGTTCTAGTCTCTGCCAGCTGAATGGCTGTTGTTACATCTTTGGTTCCACTTCCATCCTTTAAAAAGAGCAACTCAGTGACAATTCAAAGCTAGCCTCTTCCCCCTGTGTCATACTATTTTTTAAAAAATGATTGCAGCTTCTAGTTTGATCCCACCTGGGCTTGTTGTGTAACGAGCTAAGACCCTTTTTCTGGGGCTTCTTTTTGAACTCATTCCATTATAAGATGACAGGATTTTCAGTAGGGCTCCACACCCACCACTGGGTCTCCCAACTTTCAGTACATCTCAACATCTGTGCATCTAAGGAGGACCAGAAACCTTGGGCCCAGGAGCAGGTGGCTTCTTAAATAACACAGGGGTTTTGAGAGGCTGTGGTAGTTTTAAAACTTTGCTCCCTTCTTCTAGGCTCTGGATTGTCGTGAATTTAATCAGTGCTCTCCATTTCCTCCTTCAGCTCCTTTCTCTCCTGGGTAATGACTCGATTAAAACTCTTATCTGGTTGTTGGTGACATTTTACTACAGAGGGTCATTTGGGGACCTGGCACCGTCTTGTACCATTCCCTAGACTCCAGATGATGGGCAAAGTTGGAGCATTAAGATCCACTCCAGCAACTTCGCTCTCCAGTGAATCAAATGAAGCACTGCTTTAGCTCTCCACGGGGCTTCCTCCCCACAACCTCACCTCATCAAGGTCTCGAGTTCTTGGATTTTAACCATTCTTGGGAGGCGAGAGGGGAGAGTTGCAAATACTACTCTGAAACTATCATAAAAGCCATGGACTTTCTTTCTAAATAATGTGATTACGTGTATGCATGTTACATCATTGATCTGTCCGTGTGCGAGCAGAGAAAATTAACACTGGCCAGTGTAAACAGGCAAGAAGGATGCTGGGCTACTCCTGGGTTTGAAAAACAGAAATAAGCTCTAGAAAGGCAAGATAGGAACCAGCACTGTCCCAGGGGCCCCAAAGATGATATTTGGAGGGTCTTCTCCTGCATTCATCTTCAGTAACTCAGCTCCAGAAATACCCACTGTCCTTGTCTGCCCAAAATTATAAAATCTCAGGAGAAAAAAAAAAAATTGCCCTAGCTTCAGTGAAAATCTGTCAGCTATACAGAGGGATAGCTGCTTCCTGGGGCCCTTTCTGTCAATGGGGCGTGATTGTGAGGTGGTCAGATGTGTTTCCTTGGAAGCTTTCATGCAATTTTGGGGTGTTCACAGCTGTCTTGTTTTGGAGGAAGATAAAACTAGCTTTGACAGAATTTGTACAAGCTAAGTATATTAGAGTCAGAAGGGTCCGTAGCTAACACATTGCATCAGTGAGCGTTTGCCATGTGTCGGGCGGTAGGCTCAGTGCTTCACATGCTCTCTGACTTTGTGTCTCGAGTAACCCCATAAGACAGGTGTGTGTTATTTTCATTATGGATCAGGCAACTACAACACTCAAAGAACCAGAAGGAGGCTTGGGCTCCTGAAGCCCCTCATAACTGGTTCCCATAACCTGAGAAGATCTACTCTTTTCCTCTGAGTTACTGGAGACCCACATTTTATTTCTTGTTCATCTAAATAGGTCAGAGGTGAATCACACAGTGCCATTTTGTACCCGCCTCCAGTGGATCTCGGGGCAGACAAAGCCCCCTCAAGCCCGCCTTTTTTTCTTCCAGTGATGCGGAGGACTTTGAAGAGCTTTTCATGGTGAAAAGCTATATTTAGCAGGTGCCTTCTAACACAGGGAGAAAACATTCGGCCCCCGCGCACCCGCGTGCCCCCATTTCTTTCATGCAGTGGGTGGCCTCCTCTGCCCGCCCGCCCACCTCCTGCTGTGTCTCCCTGCGGCCTGACACTTGTCTCCCATCGGCATGTGCCCACCCACGGCTGTTCTGTTTCTGGGCTGCGCGGCCGCCCACTCCTGCTCTGTTCTTCTGTCGCCCCTCCCGTAGCTCCTGCAGACCCCTCTGGCTGCGGTCACCCTGCGGCCGCTCCTGCTTTCTACAGGAAGCCGACTCTCACCTTCTACCCACCTGCCGCAGAAACGGCCCCCCCTTCTTCCACATGCTCGGGAAGGTGCCTGCTAAATACAGCTTCCCGCATCCTTGTAGCCTTCCATCAGGTGATTCTGTGGGACGCGGCCTCCCTCTGTGGGTGTAAGATTGTGCCCATTGAGGCACGGGGGTACATCTCGGTGACATTTCTGTCAGAAAGCAGCTGTCTTCATATAGATGCAATCATTCCAGCTTCCCTGTCCATCAGGTGATTCTAAATTTCCTGGAGGTCAGTGAGAAGCAGTTCAGTGTGTCTTTGGATCCTGCACACCTGGTACAGTGCCAGGCCGGAGGGTCGGAAGAACTTACCTGCACTGCCCCTGCGGTGCTTTAATAGTTCAGCTTTACATGAAGGTGGCTGCCCAGGATAAATGATAGACTGCTTTGCTGTGAGTATAACTGTGAACTGGGTGAAAAATATTCTCCTTATTTTAACTGATTCCTGCTGTCTTCTAAACAGCAAGAAGGCAAATTGTCTTTTCTTCCTGAGGTTGTTTTGCCCACCCCATACTCCCCTTTTTCCTGTCAGAAAGATTATGCTGTGACAACCAAAACCTGATCTTTAAAATGATTTAAGAGGAGACAAAAGGACTGGAATAACAACACTTTGGTTGGCATTAGCTATTCCCATCAGCCATTGCAACCTAGATAGTTAGCACTTGTCTTTCCACACCCAATTCATTGTCATTCTGAAGTTTTACTGGAGAGAGAGAGGGAGAGAGAGGGAGAGGGACTGGAGATTAAACTCAGGGTCTTTGCACTGAACTACATCTCCAGCCCCACTCCCCTTTTTTGAGATAGAGTCTCGCTACATTGCCCAGGCCGGAAATTGTATAAACAGTTTGGAGATGACTAAGGAAGGGCTGAAGAAGATTTTCCCTCATTTCCAGTGATCCACTCAAACAAAAATAGTGAAAATCAAATATCCTGGACTTTCTGAAATATCTACAAGCGTCTGCAAACCTCCTGGAACGGTCCAGAGGCTGACTTGGATGCCTCATTCCTGGTGGCAGGAGAGTTTCAATGCATCTTTCTATGTTCCAAAGTCTAGCCAAGTCCAACAAAGTATCTCCATCTCTGGGTTCCCTTAAGATAGGAGAAATAAACTCCTTTCTCTGGGCCCCAGCCAGCAAGAAAATGCCAGCAAGTTCATCATTTTTTCCCCTGATATCACTGCTTGTGTAGATCCGGAAGGTATAAGTAGAAAATTCATAGTGAAAAACGTGGAGCTGTTCCCGGTTCTCCTCTGTCAATTGCGTGGGTAACATGGAAAATGAGTATGTTTCCTCTGTTATCAGCGGCCACCCCAGGAAGCCATATCTGTTCTCCTAGTAGCTCCTTGTGGACTCCAGAGTGGTGTCTTTAGTATATTGGTTTTGAAACTGGGTCACATCCAGGCTTGGACTTCCCTTTATACAGCCTAAGGGGAGAAAGAGGAGACATTTGTACACAACGGAGCACAGTACAGTAAAAGACACAGTAGTGATAGCTGTTATGTATTTACCACTCAAAGCTGGGAAGATTGATGGGTGTGGGAGGTTCTGATGTTCTTCTCATCTTAAAATCTCTGATTAGCCAATAATAACACACTAGCACACCAATTATACCAGCTGTCACCAGGCAGCACCATGCTGTCAAAGTTATCAATAGTGACAATCCCCTTTACTTTCAAAATTGTCCTTGATCAGTGTCAAAAGCTTTAATCATTCAAAATGTTTAAACGAATCTCAACAAGGAAAACTGTGTATGTGGGTCTACAGATTTAGGTCTGAACAAGGAGTTGTTCAGATTTTCTTTGGAGTGGGAGGATATTTTTGGTAATCTCAGTCTTTCAGAGGGATGACTGGCCTGGGGACCCCAAAGATCTGCCTGAAATGCCCAGAAAATAAGAGATTCTTAGTTTGGTTTTAGATGCTTTGAGTATGTGACAGAAGGTGGCCTTCAGGGACAAAGCTTGTACTGCAAACGTCTTGTTCTAGCTCAAGCAATTACTACTATGGGACAATTTAGCATCTCACCTAGCAATACTTCAAGCACTAAAATCCATTTCCTTTCAGGTTAAAAATTTCCTTCAGAAAAGAGAGAATCATTTAGACTTAAAAGAGAATGGGAGAGGACAAGGCAAAATTGAGCGAAAGTGGAATTCAATAGTCCTCTCTCACGCGAACCTGTTGTTTTCTGAGTTTGGGGGACAGAACCCTTTCTTTGAAGTTGTGTTTCTCATCCTTCATCACACAGACCGTGGACTTCGAGCCCCAGGCCCACACCGTGGACCTATCTTCATGTTTTCTGTTCCAAAGCGACAAGTTTCTTTGATCGCTCGTGTTAGCATGTATACTGTCGTTCCACAAAAACCTATCTCTAGGCTTTATGGGATCTGTTCCCCCCAGAATGGGGTTTCATTTGTTGCTAAGATCTGCTCCCTCTCCACAGGGATCAGGCGGAGGCTCCACAGGGCTGGCCAGTGTCCCAGTCAGGTCTTAAGGTCACGTCTTATGTTCTACAGTTGGGCTTACCTTACCTCTGTATCCTCAGAGCCAGAAATTCTAAAGTTATCTGGCCCATTCTGAGATGACACTTGGTTAGAAACTGTATATATGGCTTAGGATTGAGGGTAAGGGTCATAATTTCTCAGTTTTGACCTTTAGTTCTCATTCTCATGTGACTTTTCTAATATGCATATTTCCTTAAAAGAAAAATTTATGGTCCTCTGCCTCTGAAGGAAAACACAAATGGTCCGTGTCAACAGTGTACTCCATTTGGGCCAGTCTCCGAACATTGATTTTGTTTTTATTTCTAAACAAACATTTATGGAAAATGCAGACAAAATGCAGTGGACATTAGAGAACAAAAGAATCTGTCTGAGAATGAGAACTGGGGAGGGTTTTTAAAAGATAATGGCGTCACACCTTGATGGCACACTTATACATGAAGTAAATAAGACACAGATGTGTAAGTACTGTATCATTTCTCTACTGTGAGAAACTAAAGGTGTAAACAAGGTCGAGAATGTATAATATGTATTGTGAAATAGGAAGAAAATGTTCGAAAGGGAATGGTAACAGCTGGGGATGGGGAAAGCAAAGAAGGGAAAGAAAAGTTTTGATGGCAAAAAGAAAAAAATAGAAACAAAGCTAATGTATGTAGGGGGCAAAGGGGTTGTAGGGAGGGCAGGAGAGTGTGGAAAAGTAGGAATCAAGATACATCATGTTCGGTTACAAATTCTCAATGACACTTGTGAGCATAATATACTCCAAAAGTGTACCAATAAACTGAATTTATTTTTTAAAAAATGGCATCACCTAGATATGGTGGCACATGCCTGTAATTCCAGTACCCTGGAAGGCTGCAAGTTCAGAGTCAGCCTGGATGCTTTAGTGATGCAGTGACATCCCATCTCAAAATACAGAATAAAAAAGGACTTAAGATGTAGCTCAATGTGAAGGTCCTGGGTTTAACCCCCAGCATCACAAAAATGAAATAAATAATTTTTTAAAACCCCTGGATTTCAAATGTAGATGAGATTTGACAGGTGGGAGGAGGAGAGGGGTACTTCAGATGGCAGGGTCAGCAAGAGCAGAGGGCTGAAGAGGCTGGACAGGAGCTCCTCCAGGACAGCCAAGACTATCTAAAGGCTAGAGAGGGACCTAGAGTTTCTGTGCTTAGTTTCTTTCTTTTCAGTTCTTTATTACGAATTTTGTGTTGTGATAAAGTGTATCTAGCACAGAATTTACCATTTTAGCCATTTATAAGCATGCAGATGTGACATTCATTCCATTCACATTGTTACATCGCCGTCACCACCATTCATTGCTAGGACTTTCTTCTTGCAAAACTGAAACTGACACTACTCATTGCAAACTCCCCACTTCTGTCCCAAATCCCTCGTATCACTGCTCACCTTTCTGTTTGGGAATTGACCTTCTCTGGATACTTCCTGTAAGTGGAACCACACAGTACCTGTCCTTATGTGATTGGCTTACTTTACCTAGCTGTATGTTCTCAAGGTCTTAGCATGTGCTGGAAATCTGTGCCTTTTAAGGCTACATGTCTCTCTGTGTCCCTCCCTTCCTCCCTCCCTTCCCCCCCCACTCTGTTTTGCTTACCCACTCATCAGTGAACCCTTGGGTTGCTTCCACTTTTTATTTATTGTGAATAATGCTGTGAAAATGGTTATGAAATGGGTGTTTCACTTCTTTAGAGCATATGCCAAGAAGTAGAATTCTGTGCTGAACTTCTAGGGAAATTGCTGTACTGTTTTAGTTGTGAAAATTTTTAGACATTTGCAAAATTGGAAGAAAAGTACAATAAACACCCATCTACTTTGGCACTTACATTAAAAACTAAACTCTTAAACTGTCTAACCCTCAAATGCTATTTCATTAGCTAATCTAGCTTGAGATTGAGAGACAGGGTCATAGTTTCAGAGTTCCGGCCCTTATGGCTTCAGCCCCTCTCAGGCATAAAGCTCTGATCTCACTTGAAGGGAGTTTTATGCCCCCCCCATACTTGAGCAGCAAATGGGGAACAACTGTAATCCAAACCCAACAAATGCCAACAGTTTTCCATATTTACTTCCAAGTGTGAATCACTTGGACATAAATTGCAAGACCTTCATCCCTAAACACACCAGGTCCCTGTTGTATTGTCGTTTTTACAACTAACAAAACGAACATTTTCCTACTGCCACCTATGCCTACTTTGTATCCTCCTGTCCACACCGTCTCCTAGGTGTCACTTCCTGCGTTTTTTTCCCCAAACCAGAACCAGATAGCCGAGCATCACAGTGGAAGACAGGCTCTGACTCTGTGCAGCGGATAAAAGGGAGCCCCCGGGAGCTCTGGGCAGGAAGTGCTGAGGCCACACTGAAAGCTGGCCTCGTGATCTGTGGCCTCTTCTAGGGCCTGGGATACTAAATGTAATTCTTAGGAGGAGTCTTAAGAAAGAGACTGAAGTAAGTCAGAAACATAGACTTAAATATTATGTGCTTTCTCCAAGAAGCGGGGAGAAGGTGGGAGGAAAGGTGATGAAAAAGGGTCATTCTATGGTTCATTCCTCAAAATGCATGCCCAGTGTATGTATCACATATATACAGTAATGTCGAAAAAAGAAAATTAGATCTTTAAAAAATTAAAAGGGACTGAAGGGGGAGTTCTCTACTCCCAGACAAAACCACAGAGAGATTCTATGGGGTTTTGTCTGGTGTAGGTTTTTTCCAAACCTTCATCGTGTCTGAAAATAAAACCGACAGTGACTCACTACCAGCGACCTGAACATTGGCAGTGCCCATCTCCAAGTCTTGCTGTCTGGGGTGAATAACGTGCCACTTTCAGCTCTTTCAGCCTGTGTTTCTGTGGCCCATGAGATGTGGGAATCACAGTGAGCAATAGCTCATTTTCTCCCGCGGGGTTCTCCTTCCCTCCCTGGTAAAGAGAAAGTGTTCCTGGGGAAAGGTACCCAGCATAGGTGCTGGACAGAGGGATTTTCTCTCCAGCACAGCCAAGTTTGCGTCTTCCCCGTTCGCAGCCAAGCATTCCTAAATCCTTAATCTGTCACTGAGTCAGCGGTGTATTTACTTAGTGACAGCTATTTACTCAGCACCGAGCGAGAGTCAAGGGAAATACAAATAGTTGGATCCAGAAGAGGGAGAACTAATAAAAGCAAAATAATTACAGAATCAATGGTTTCAACCAAGAGCGCACACGGTAGCAGATGTTCGGAGAAGGGGCGAGATTAGAATGAAGGAATGAAGGAGTCCGAGGACTTCCGAGAAAAGACAAAGGCTGAAGCGTCTTGGAGGATGCGTGGGACGTGACCAGGAGACCGGGAGATGGGCAGAGTTCCATACCCTGTGTCTTGTGGGATCAGAGATTAGTGAGTATGCGCAGCTTTGTGGCGCCGGTCATGGAAACGCTCCACTTCATGGACATAGCAGCCACTGGGGTCCCAAAGGGGAAGGTCCCCGGGGACAAAAAGGTCGGAAATCTGAAAAGATGCTCTTGTGTTTCCAAGGAAACCTTCAGGTCGGCTCTGTGGTCATCGAGGACCACACACACACATTTTCTCTTCGGGAGCTACGTGGAGAGTGCTGGGTAGGTCAACCTGACAAACACAGTTCAGGTTTAAGACGCTCCATTTGGGGAAATTCATGGAAAGGCACGCTTTTCACCTTCTTTCAGCAAGAATTTAGTAGCCTAGAATTATCCTTTTCTTTAGACAGAAAGGACAGCTTAATTCTTATCAGGGGAAGATGGGATATTTAGAATGTACTATTGCTGGTAATAGCACTTACCTCTGTTGCTTAAATTTACAAGCTCTTTACTTCGAGAAGACGAGATACTTCAAAGGTAAACACCTTTGCTGGTCTCGGTAAATCGTGTGCACACTCTGTCACTTGCCCTCTTGGGCTTGGGGTTTTATTTCTGGGAGTCTTTGCTTAGAGATGGATGCCGTGACACTTGTGCAAGTGTTTTGCCTCCACCATTGAGACCCTGGATAGAGGGAGAAGAGGTCTCAGCTCCAGGAAGCCCGGGCCACACCTGGCTGACCGCTGGTCTTGCTGTGTTTCTTTCAGAGCTTCCAGGATGGACATGGGGGTGGCTTTGTTGGTGAGAACGTAGGCCTGGGGCTGGAAGAGTTTGGGTCTGATGTGGCCTCTCTGTCTCTCACCCTGTGGTCCTTGAATATGTCTTTGAAGTCCAGCCCTGCCACTTATTGGTCACCTGACTTTGGACAAGAAATGTCTTTTGCTGAGCTTAAGTTTCCTGATCAAAGGAATTGAGGTAATAATATGTAACTTCAAGGATTGTGCAAAGGATTATAAATTATAACATTCCTAGCCTTCTGCTATGTATGGTAACACAAGTCACATCACGGCTCCTGTGTACAGTCGTAGGCTGTGTGACACTTCTGTCCCAAGGATAAGCCCCTGACGTAGACATTATTTTCTACCCACAGCGGTGCTAATGTGGATCTATGGTATTTTCAGCAAGTTCTATCCTTTTCCATTTTACATCTACGCCTTGGTTAGTTTGCATATCCTCAAATTCTACTAAGATACAGATGAGAGGAATGACATAAATATGCAAATATTTTCTTCTCGGTGGTACCTCGCCCAAATCCTCCTCTGGTGCGCTCTAAATTTCTCCTAGTATCTGGCCCATTTTGAAGTGGTTGTCTCGTGTTTTAAGTGTGTGCTTCCCATATCCAATACCTTTGACCTGCTCTCTTGAAGTTCTTCGTTGATCCCCAAGCCCCTCCTGCTACTGGAGACCCCTCACTCCATGTCCCTTTGCTGTGCCTGACCTTAGCAGCTCCTGCCTCTCTGGGTTTTTTGAGTCTAATCATTGTGATTGTGTGTGTGAGTGGGTGGGGTGTGTGCTCAGAACTGAACCCAGGGATAGTTTACCACTGAGCTACATCCCCTCAGCCCTGTTTCATTTTCATTTTGAAAGAAGGTCTCTTTTAAGTTGCCCAGGCTGGCCTTGAACTTGTGGTCCTCCTGTGTCGGCCTCCCGAGTAACTGCGATTCTTCCCTTATACAAAGACACCTGTCTTCAGACATACTCCAGAACGGATCCACAGGAGCATGAACTTTCTGAAGAATTAACGTGCATGTCTCGGCAGCACTGCGGTTTCCAGAAGGTCATTGTTCTGAGTCTCCTAACACAAGTGTTATTCCCTCCCTAGGACACGGAAACTGAGGCAGAGTGACCCTCGGTGTCTCCCCAAAGCTTGCCTTCCGGGTCTTGGTGGTGCCCAGACCTGAGCCCACATTGCTAGCTCAGTGCTGCCCCAGGATACCCAGCTTCCCCTCAGCAAATCTGCGCTCTGTTTACTCTGCCTATTTATACGCATATGGCTTTCTATATCAGGGAAAGGAAGAGAAGATGGGCTGGGGGTTGGGAATGGGTTGGAGCCAGAGAACTATAATTAATTCTCTCTCCCACACAAACCACTGAAATACCACGTATAATAAACAGCATCACCCGCAAAATGCCACAGTTCCAGTGCTGCTTCACATTCAGGAGGAAAGAGGAGGGAGTGGCGCTAATTAACAGGTGGAGACGGGACATTTACAACACACTATTACGGTAATAGAATCATCTTCACCCTTCTAATCACTGTGGAGACACGGGGATCTGCCCAGCCGTGTGGCTGCCCTGTCCCGTAAGGCAGGAGAACGCGAGAGGCTTGAAGGCCCCCTCAGCTGTTGGCACCCCCAAAGAAGGGGAGTCAGAAGGCCAGGAAAAGAGCCACGTTGTCAAGCAGGCGTGCCCCATCCGTGGTAATCTTAAACTGTGCCCGTCTCCTTCAGTGTCTGCTGTCCTAGGATTTTGCTGTCCAAGACCCAAAGGAAGAGGAGAAAGAAAGGATCTTCTTCCCACAGACAGAAGATGCCAGTGCCTTGGAACCCATCCCGCCTGCCTTTCTCCAGCCTGTTCCGCAAAGATGTCCCCTGTCCTCGAACGGCTGTCCTTCAGGGAGTCCCCGAGCTGTCGTGTCAGAGCCTCCGAGGCCGGGAGAGCCCGGGGACCTTCAGGACTCAACCAGCTCAGGCCTCTCAGGGGACAGAAAGAAAACAGCCTCAGAAACGCGGAGGGACGATGCCAGGTGTAGCCAACATGTAGGTGCTGTCTGCCTTTCTTCTCCTGTCCGTCACGGCCCCTTCCGGGCACAGGGCAGAGGCCGCTACGGATGGGAGTTTGAAGGAAAGTGGTACGAGGTTCACGGAACAAAATACTTTGAACATGGAGAGTCAGCGGGGTGACCACTTAGCGGCCCAGTGGGAGTCCAGGTGGTTCCGGGAGGACGGTCTTAAAGCAGGTCACTGGTGGAGTCCAAAGCGGAGAAGACAGGACGACAGAAGCGGGGAGGAGGCTTTTCTGTCGTCACTGAGACTCGGGTATTGTTAGATCTGCTCCCGCCGTTTCCTCGGGGACAAGAACTCATGACCCTGTGATTACTGTTAGCAATCACAGAAATGGAGCCAAGAAGACAAAATGTCATCAGGTTGAACTTACTCTTTGGCCCACGAACACGTTGGCAAGGGGCAAGGAACGGCAGGAATGGTGTCACCCTCGTCACCGCCGGAAGCGACCTTTATTGAAGGCTGAGAGTCCGGTAGAAGGTGAGCTTCAGTGGGTGGTTGAAGTCCTGAGCTCATGGAAGTTTCTGTCCAAAATCATGGTGGTACAAGGTACTGTCACACTCAGCTTTTTTCCTTCGCAGTACGTAGTCAGCAAAAGACCAGCTAAGCCTAGCCTCGAAAGATGAGAAGAGGTTCTGCTCCCCAGGAATTCTTGGCTTCCTGTAACATCAGAGTCCCGCGGAGATTTGCTGGGCTGGTTTGATGGCAGAACTTCTCGGAGCAGTGTCACTGCGAGCCACCGTCTGACCCCTTCAGCGGCGCTCGGCCCCACACCTGCTACGGGCTGCTGCTCTCTGATTTAGAATGGGTGTGTTCAGATTTTCTCCATGGCAGGAAGGTCTGGAACTCAGAACCACTCTCCAGTAGAAACCAGGCTGGAAGTAGGAGCCAGGCTCCCACAGCAAGTAAAAGCCTTAGCTTTTCTATCCCGGAGCGGGAGCTGGGAACCACAGCCCTCGTGTGCCGCCTACGTGGCTATGAGCAGGTCGTTTAGTTCCAGCCTCTGGCTTGTTCACCTGAAGCCTTCTCATTCCTCCATATGGAATAAGAGCGAGTGGAATCATCACTGAAAACAGTGCCGTGGGAACTTATCCTCCAGTTCTAATACGCAGTGCTGACAGTGCCTGTTTTCCGCCCCCCCTGGAGCCAGGGGATGTCCTGGTCACTTTGCCTCACAGTGGCCCTGGGAGTGCCTGGCTTCTGCAGCCCTGGGCAAGCAGGACTTCAGAGGAAGTCTGGGCCTCAAGATTCACTCCTGGCACATGGCACCAGGGGAAATGGGAGAGAGCCCAGCTTGGCTGTACTATGGTCATTTCAAGAGTCAGTTGATGTTTTGGGGGGCGGCACAGGTGAGTGGCCCCAGAGACAGCGATGGATGGCTGCAGGGCTCTAACACACTAGTACTCGGGAAGATTTCCACCAGGACTAAGGGTGGCATCCGAGGCCATCTTTAGGATATCTGAGACTTTTGCTTGACTTACACAGTCTGCACTTCATAGCAACACTTGGAGTCTAGCCCGAGGCACAAATTTAAGTTCGGAGTGCCCGTTTTGAAAAGAGTTCTCTTCAAGCCGGAACTTGTGAAAACCTTTGCCATCCAACTACACCGAGGATGAAGGGATCCCTCGTTTTGCAGGACTGCTTGGTGCCAACTGGAGCCCAGACCCTGTGCATGGAACCTGACAAACGCCCCCATGCTGGGCACCCCCCAACTCTGATGCTGTCCGGGTCTGTTGCACACAACAGTTGCCAAGGCTTGGAGCCTCCGACACGTGTGGTCTTTTCACTGGGCCATCTGCAAGAGCGCGTGGGAGGCAAATGAGACTATTAAGCAGGGAGCAGAAAATCAGATTTGCTGGGCTGGTTTGATGGAGAATCCATGCTTTCCGGAAGCTGCAGGGGGTGCCACAGAAGGCTCCATTGAGCTGTGCTCTAATGGCCTCTGATGGGATCTTCCAGTGCTGGCTGGAGGGCAAAGTGGCTTCAGCCCAAGCCGCTCTAACACGGAGGCGGTCAGATCCAGAAAGGTGAGCTGGCTTTTGTGAGATCGCAAAGCCCATGGGTGATGAAGGAGGACAGCGACCCCACTATTTGTCAGTATTTGTTGAAGCTCCTTGCACATTTCCCAGGAAGAGGCAGTGAGGAGAGTGGGGCAAAGGGCATCCTCATCAGCAGGAAGCCACATTGTCTCCCAGTCGCCCCAAATTAGAAAACATCAGTAGCAATCAGTGCGCTTTGAATATGCGGACAGCATAGATTGGGCACCTCTTTACCGCCTTCGCTGTTCTCTTTCATTTTGGAAAGTTTTCACATGGATGCAAATTCTAGTGAATTTCTCTTCTTCACCCCAACTTCCTTCCTGCTTTCTGCTTTCTCACCTTCAGGTGCCTGACTTTGCCTCTACCCCAAGCCAGTACAGGCCAGTCTAAGGGTTTTCTCCTTATGGGGGATTTGGGCCGCAGCCATCCGGTGAGCCCCGGACCTCCCTGTGTCTGGCTTGGGCAGTGCTGTACTTGCTGACGAGAATAAGCAGGTCCGGGACAATGGTGGGACAAATCACATTTGAGTATAAGAACTGCTCTGTAGTCTGAGCAGAATCCTGACAAGAACTCAGGCTGTTTGACCTGATCTGTGCTGTCTCCATAACCCTTGAGCCCAAGTGAGGTGTTTGCCAGATCATGAGGAGTGTGGGGTAATGTAATGTTCCTTAAAATCGTAAATGCCCTACGAAGGTGACTTGCCTTAGTTAACTTTGTTAGACACCCTTGGCCTCTGCTGGGTAACTGACTTCACTCTATTTTCTAGTTGTATGTCTCTCCCATTTCTTGGAGGATGGTTTGGAGGCGGTGTCATGTTAGCTGTCTTTGCTTGTACTAAGCTAAGACTCAGATTCTTTCAGGCTGCTAAGTCTTCAAGGTCATGTCTACATTTTTGTGGATCTTGTCTTCCTTCCACTGGGCCCAGGGACTTTCCGCTTTAACTCTTTTTGTAAAGGGGTCTTGGGATTTTCCTCCTTCCTTGTTTTATCTAAAAATAATTGCACAGGTATTCTCCATGTGAAAGGAAAATGTAAGGGACAACAAAAATAAATATTTGGGAACTTTAAAAACCATTAGTCTCTTTTGTAGCAAACTCCATAGGGTGCCAGCACACAAAGATGAATCCAGGCTGGTATCTGATCTCAAGTCACTGTGGTCAAGTGCAGTTAACAGCAAGGGTGCAAATAATTACACCATGGTATTATGAGTACTATCGGTACCATTCACCCATCACTGATGTTCTCCTAGTAGCTGTTCATGCTGCTATTCTGGCAGTTCTAACATTTCAGATGAAGCCTGGTAGAGTTTAATGATTGTATTTTTCATCTTTCTAAATCTTTTCACCAGATAATAAGAAGAAAGACAAATCCAAATTAACTAATACTGAAGCTCAGAAGTACAGGGTAATCTCTCGACCTCAACTTGTCCTCTCTGGAGTTCGCGCTTCACTGAGCCCAACAGGTCCCGTCCTTGGTTCAGTCTTGCAGACACACCTGCATTTTCCCATTATCTCCTACTGTTTCTCCTTGAGCCCTGGGGATGAATGTGTCCCCTTAGTTTGGATCCATTTTGCCCTCCCTTTTCCAAGGCTGTCTCACGTTTCCTAGAACCTCCCATGTCCTCCTTTTTAGTTGAATGCCTTCTAGGAGTAATGTCTTTGATCCATGCTCTTGTTTAAGGCAGGCACCCGTCCTGTGTTGGAGTTAAGTTTTTCATTCAAAACTTAAAAAAAGGTGTTGAAATTCCTTTATAGAATAATAATCATTGTAATAAGACACCAGTAGCCCATTCTTCTTGAAGAGTCAAGATGGTCAGATTGGGATGAAGTAGCCCTTGATCTGGGCTGGAGTATGAGTGGTAGAACATGACCATATTCTAAGAATGAGAAGTCACCTGTGGAGCACACAACCAACAGGGAATGTGTGGGAACATGGTATGTCACAGTCATGA
Source organism: Thryonomys swinderianus (assembly GCA_004025085.1). Classification (NCBI taxonomy): domain Eukaryota; kingdom Metazoa; phylum Chordata; class Mammalia; order Rodentia; family Thryonomyidae; genus Thryonomys; species Thryonomys swinderianus. The sequence continues at coordinate 19,154 of PVIC010009162.1, read as the reverse complement.
CCTCTGGCTCTTTCTCTTTGTCATCTGAGCTGATAATCAGTGATCTCGATAATCTAGATTTTCTCCCTTACTCTCAATCCTTCTCCCAAGGACGGAGGACCTCTTCCTCCTCCTCCCAGGAGTACATACTATTGTGAGGAACCCAAGCGTGAGCCAGGGCCATTAATGATCCCAGTCTCCAATGGGTAATCAATCCTCTAGGATTGCTTGCAGACTGGGAACCCCCTATCCTGATTCTATCCAACATCAAAGTAATTTCAAAAATGTTCAAAGTGTGATTCTCATAACAGAGCAGAATGAGTGTGTTGCAAAATTTATTCAACTCAGCTCAGCTCGGTAACTCGCTGGGAAGGCCTGGGTTCAATCCCCAGGGCTATAATCAGTCAATAAAGTAACAACATCAAACATTTATCAGGAGCACCACCATGTAAGATATTCCACCACGCCAAGGGGTCACAAGGAAGGGAGAGGCCTAGTCCTGGCCTCGGGGGCTGATTGTGGCACTCCAGAAGGGCTGAGAAGAGGAGCTCACAGACAACAGACATTATTCAGGTTCTGGGGGAGAAGAATCCATTCTGGCACGAAAGAACAGGAAGGCTTCCAGAGGGAGCTCCTAAGCGCCGATGGGTTGAGCTAACCCTGTTTCCCCCTTGTCTGGAGCGTGGGTGTCTGCCTGTCTGCCTGCAGACGTGGGGCCCTTCCTTGTGCAGTCTGCAGAGAAGGGAGTTGGATTTCTTTCCTGATCTTTTCTCCTTCCCTCCTGTGCCTGTCGTGCCGCTAACTCTTCACTCATTGTGTGGGGAGCTGCGTCCTGGCAGCAATCAAATACCTGGCTCTTTGGGGTGCGCTGGCTGCACCTCAGTGTGCCGTGTCACCGGCCACCCAGGATCAAGCATGTCAGAGGTCCGCACAAAGACAAAAGGAGAAAGGGGAGGAGAGGGGAGATGAAAGGCCGGAGGAAAGTCAAGTCTGAGCAGTTGCCTGGAGACAAGAAGACAGGTATGGAGTGAGCTAGACTGACAGACTACAGGAGACAAATGTCACAGCCCTGGCTAGTTGGGTCTGTAATTACCCGAGCTCCAACCAGCCTGTTATTATAGGCACTTAGCTGTGCCAAGGTGATCCTGAGTGTTGGCAGCTGCCTAGAGTGTGTGGAGAGCTCTGCCTTTGGAGCAAAAGGAGGGGGAGAGGAGAGAAGGAAGGAGGCCTCACTGTCCCGTAGGCCTTGTCAGGAGGAGCCGACCACCCCGCCAGGAGAATCCAGAACGTGTCCGAGTGCTGTGTTTTCCGTCATCATGTGGATGCTGGTCCCAAGGGGGAAGTTGGAGCATTGTCCCTATTTCTGTGGCTGCTGATCATAAATTTCATTTGCCCTAGGCTTGCAGCTGCTTGAAAGATTGACTTTAGGGTCACAGAGACCCTGGATAGAAACCTATGTGGCGGTGAGCGCCACAGCAGGACACCAAGGCCGAGCTGTCCTGCCCCTGGCCTTCCGGGGAGGCCCTGGGGAGGCGGACAGGGCAGTGGTCCCCGGAGCTCTGTGTGATCAGTCTAGTGACTAAAAGAGTAAGAGTCAAGGGATCTAGCTGGATCCTGCTGCGTGACCCCAGAAGTCTACTTTACCCTCACTGTCAATCTGTGTGTAAAGGGACACGTTAGGGCTGCTGTGATTCGACTGGATCCTTTATTAAGCATCTTTTCCGGCACCGAGCACAGTATAGCTGCTCATGGCAGAACTTAGTGCCCGAGCTTTCAGCTGACCGATTGGCACCGCGCAGCCCTGCAGGATGAGAGCCCATGACTACTCCTCACCCTCCTGAGGTGGGAGGAACGCAGACTCTCCTGATTGGGATCTTGCTGCTGTCCCTTGCTCGGCACGATTCTGGGCAGGGCGATCAGTTTCTGGTCTCTGATTTCTAGAAATGAGAGTAAGAGTGGATCCTGTCGCCCAGAGTTATGAAAGTGCTAAGTGAGATAATCTACTCTACATCAACTACTTAGCTCTGTGCCTGGAGCGTGGTCCATCTTCAGTCTTTATTAGCGGGACTGTTGCCTCAGAAAATCCCTCGCTCTGACAGCTCCTAATCCTGGAAGAAGGAACCAATCGTGGGCAGTAACTGCAGATAGGAGATTCTCTGCAGGAACCGAAGTATCTCCTGAAAACGATTCCTGTACTTCTTCGTCCCTTGCAGTTTATAAAAGGTGTTCATTTCTAATAGGCCACTGGGACTCGTGGCCAACCTGGGACGGGAGCAGGATAAAGTATTTCTCCCCATTGTATTACGAGGTTTAGGCTGGCCGTGGTAATTTACCACAAGGTGGGTGTGGTGAGTTAATTTCCCATGGTTCTGGAAGCCAGAAGTCCGAGTCCGGGTCTCTGCAAAGGTGGTGGGGAGGCTCTTTCCTGCCTCTCCCAGCTTCTCGTGGCCTCAGAGTTCCTGTTTGTGGATAAATCACGCCCGTCTGTCTGATTCTTTATTTGACTTTTCCTCTGGGTTTCTGGCTCTCAGTCTTCCTTGCCTCTCTCTTGTAAGGGACCGAGGAATTGGAGATTAGGGCCCATGTCAAATCTAGCATGTTTTTTTTGTGCTCCTCAACTTCCTTATATTTACATTTAATTCTATCTTCACAGACTTTCTCCAGATAAAGTCGCATTTGCAGGTATGCTAGAGGCCTTTCTGGAAGTCTAGAGACAAGGCTGTGATCTGCTGTACAACTCACCTTGACCTTGATTCAGACCTTACCTGGGGCTGGCTTCCCAACTTTAGGATGTGAGAAGCTTCTCCTCATCGTGAGAATCAAATGCGCTAATTTATATTAAAAGTGCTTTGATACAAGTGTGAAGATTAGTGTGTTTTTACCTTTGCAGTCCCTCCTCTAAGGTAAGCTGGGTCTCCTGAGAAACTGGGGTCCCTTCCGGTTTGTGCACCTGCCCTCCTGCCCAAGTCCAGGGAAGTCCATACCTTCCAGGGGGGCAGAAGATCCAGCCAGGGGGAGGCGGCCTGAGCCACGGCTGTGACTCTGGGGCCCTTTCTAGCACTGCCATGGAAACCTCTGGGTTCCTTCGGAGTGAAGATGGGCTTCCTAGTATTGAGAAGCTATCGTGACAGGCTCTCCAGACAGATTTCCATTTTAATAGATGTGTCAGGGCGTCAAAATATCTGTGTTGCCTTCAATCCTCATTAAAATGGAAGCCCATTGCCACAGGGCACAGAGGAGGTGTGCTACATTATTTACTGTTTTTTTCTTTATCTGTTTTCCTAAAACTAGGCAGTTCAGGTTCAAATGGCAGATCAAATTGCCACCCGCTTCTCCCCGCCCTGTCATTTTCTAGCTCACATCTGTTCTTTGCCAGTCATATGTTAAATGTTACATTACCAGAATGTCAGAAGCCCTGTGCGGTATTGCTAAAATCTGATTTGTTTAGTTTACTGGCAATATGCAGGAGTCATTTCTGCTTCTTCCTTTCTAAGGAAGGTCCTGGCTCCGCTTTCAGTCTCCTGTGTTCTGGTCTCTTCTCCATCTTGTATTCCATGAAGCCACTGTCCTAGGATGTTGAGCAGTCCTTACTTTTTTCTATTCATTACCTTCTTCTTTGCCTTTCACCTGGACCCTGCACTTGCCTAAGCCCCTAACCATCTCAGAGTGCACCAGAGTTGGTTGTGAGCTTTTAATCCTAAAGACATCTAACAACAGAACCACTACTAATTCAACCCTATGTTTCTTAGAACAGCTAGTTCATATTACTTATCATGATACTGATGTTCTTGCACATCATTGTAATATATGTGGAGTCAAAAGGACCATGTTTCCATAAATTTAATTAACTCTTAGAAAGAGATAAATGGAAATGCTTGTGGAATGAGTATATTTTTACTGAATAAAATGTACCATATTTTAACTAGAATAAAAGAGAAGTAGTCTGTGTAGGCTGACATTAGCTAGTTTTGTTCCACAGTAGTAGGCCTTCAAATGCCATTTAAGATAAAAATCTTGTAACGAATATTTCATTATTCAAAGTCTGAAGTTGAAGTGCAGTTTTATTACAATTCGTGTATTTCTAGAACTCACACCCCCAGGATACATGAACTAGAGATAATATAGAGTGGATAATTGGTTTCTTTACAATAAATTAGAAAAAAAAACAGGGAAGAAGTAAAAGAAGAATAAAAGGAAGAGGAAGAGCAGGTGTTTTAAATGAGATCAGAATGAGGAGCCATAATTCTTTCACCTCTTGTTCCTTGGTACTTCTGAGCCAGTAGCCAACAAACTGCCACATGTGGGCAGATATAGATGCAAATGACCACAAATGATATCACTGTCCCTTTGATACAGGATCTCCAAATGATACAAGGGAAATAACACAGCTCCCAATATGTTAGGTGTTAGATGGGCTGAATTCGTGTTCCCCCAAAACAACAAATGAATTCTAAGAAACAACAGAGGTTAAGAGTAGGAACTATTTGGGCCAGGGATTTAGCTCAGTGGTTCCAGCATCTGTCTCAAAAACACAAGGTCCCAAGTTCGATCCCTAGTACCACATACCACAATCCCAGGTGTGGTGGCTCATGCCTGTAATCCTGGGAGGCAGAAGAAGGAGGATTGCTATGAGTTCAAGGCTTGTCTGGGCTACATAGTGAGCTCAGGGCCAGCCTGAACTATAAAGCAAGACCCTGTCTCAGAAAACTAAAAAGAAAAAAAGAGTAGGAAATATTTATTCAGAGGGAAAGATTGTAGCTTCTGAGAAACAGAAGAGAGCCAAAGTGGATTGTCACAGATCCCACTCCACAGGGGAAGTTTTATAGAGCAAAAGCATGAGGTGGGTAAAATGTGAGACAAAACTATGATCAGTAAGATCCCAAGGACACCCGCTTAGATAATGTTGATCCAATGAGGACACAAGTCAGATAGCAAGTGTGTGTAGGAAGGACACAGAACTTTTTTAGGAAGGAATTAATCTAGAAGTCTTGGTCACTCAGTGGGGTGATTGATGTCTGTCTATACCTTACTGGGCCAGGTATTACCTCTCATTTTATCCTTTGGGGAAGTGTGTAGATCCACTCATCTCTTCTTTATCTTGAGACCTGGACCCCAAGAGATGTGCCTCCAGCTACTGTTGTAATGTGTTTTCATGTTTTGCACTGACTCCTTTGAGGGTCCAGCCCTGTCTGATGGCCTGTAGTATTTCTACCTAACTTAGCTGTCTATAATACTTCTGTGTTGCTTTGGCAGAGTTGAGTAATAGAAATTGTATGACCTGCAAAGCCTCAAGTACTTGCTATCTGGACCCTTATAGAAAAGGTTTCTGAGTCTGGCTTTTAGCCCTTGGGCACTCTGTGCTATTTACCTCCCATGGGTAAAATGCTTGGCAGTGATGGTCCATGAGATGTTTAAAGATTGGAAAGGCTGCCCTATTTTATGTCTGAATAAACTAAATAAAGCTGAGCCAAACCAGAAGAAATAGTACACTATAGTCTGGATTATAAAAAAAAATCACATAATAAGATTGCAATGACTAAGATTATTGTTTATAGATTGTTTACCACCAGATGATTTCTTATTCTGCGCTCTTTGCCTCTGGCATGAAAACAGCATCATTAACAACAGCAATAGTGCATTCACAGCCACTAGTCCTAACATTTACTAAACACTTATAATATGTTTTGAGTATCTAGAATACATTCAGATATACCACCCACCTGGGTTGGGTAATGACCCATTTTCTAGGTAATAAAACTTCAGTACAGAGAAGGTAACTTCTTCTCCACGTCACACGGAAGCAACAGAGCTGGTTAGGACTCAGTCTTATGTCTAAACCTGCATCATGACCCACCCACCACTCTCTATAAGAAGCACATCTTTTTATGGTGTCTGTTGAAGTAGGAGTTTATCTGGACTTCAGAGAACCATGGAATTTCAGAGCTAAAGCACTTTAGTTTCAACAGATAACCTCATTTTGTTAGTTGTAACTAACTTGTAGAAAGTACTTCAAAGTTGAAGTGAATTCACATGGATCCGTCTATTTGTTTTGCATGCCAAACATGAAAGACAGGCAGGTCATTAGACAGTTTACTGTTTTGATAGCAGATACCTGAGAAAACCAGCTTATTGGTTCATTTTTGTAGAGACTTCAAGCTGTGATCAATTGGCCCTGTTGCTTTTGGGCCCATGTTGGAAATGCATGGAAGCAAAGAACTGCTTACCTCATAGCCAGCAGTGAAAAAGACAGGAAAAGATGGGGTTCCATCTTTCAAGTTTGAGTCCCCAATGACCCCATGGCTTCCCAATGGGCCCCTCCTCTTTTTTTTTTTTTTTTTTTTTTTTTTTGAGACAGGGTCTCGCTTTGTAGTTCAGGCTGGCTCTCAGCTCACTATGAGTCCAGGCAAGCCTCGAACTCAGCAATCCGCCTGTCTCTGCCTCCCGAGTGCTGGGATGACAGGCGTGAGCCACCACGCCCAGCACTGTGGTATGTGGTATTGATTGCTGGTGGGCGTGAGTCTCCACGCCCAGCATTGTATGTGGTTACCGGGGATCGAACCCAGGACCTTGCACTTGCGAGGCGGGCGCCAGAACCACTGAGCTAACCCTCCAGCCTGGGCCCCTCCTCTTAAAGTCTCCACCACCTCCCGACAGCACTGAGCTGGGGGCTAACCCTTCAACACATGGCCTGTCCATGTTTTCTGGGAACAGCCCAGAGCCAAACTATAGCAGCAGTCATCCTGTTTAGAAGAGGGACAGAGGATAAGAGAGGACACATCCATCACCCCACAGGGGCCTCTTAGCCAAGCTTTCTGACAGGTTCATTACATTTCTAAGAGGCCACACAACCTGAAAATCCCTTTACTTGATTTACTCAAAGTCCTCCCATTTTAGCACCGGGACTAAACAAGGTTGCAAAAAGGTTAAACCAAGAGTCCCTGGGCAGGACGGGGTGGGGGGGCTAATCTACGGAAGTCCAGCCGACCACCCCACTAGGTGCAGCAGGAAGGCTCCAAAGCGTCCAAATTTGCTGGCTCTTACTGACAGTTGTACATTCATCCCTTGCGCATTTATTGAACACAACATGCCAAGCACTGTATTAGAAGGCTCGTTCTCCACCTGGGAAACCTAGTAAAACAGCGTCCTACCCCAGAGTTTCTCATTCAGTAATCTGAGGTGAAGCCTGAGATTTGCCTTTCAACAAGTTCCCAGGTTGGCTGTGCAATTGCTGGAATCACACTGTGAACCGCCGTGTTAGAGGTGAGAGAAACACACAGCCATCCAACCAGAGGCAGTGATGGTTCTTACCTTCAGCAGAGTTTATGTATGTGAGTGGATGGGTGGGTAGATAAATGGAAGGAAGGATAAGTATATGGGGACAATGATTGTAGTGTGCAAAAAACTATGATAGAGGTAAATGTGTGTCTTAGTCCATTTTTGGGCTAAAACAGAATGTCACAGAGTGGTATTCTGATGAACAGAATTTATGGCTCATAATTAATGGAAGCTAGGAAGTCAAGGCTGAGGGCCACATCAAGTGAGAGCCTTCTTGCTATTTTATGGTGTCTATTGAAAAGAGTTTATCTGGACTTCACAGAACCAGAGGTAATATGATAATATGATGGAGACACCATGTGGGTGAGAGACCAAAAGAGGGCTGAGCACTCTTTTAATGAACCCACTCTCCAGAGAGTGAACCCACCCCCGCCCCCAACAAAGGCCTTAATCTGTTTCCCTAGGGCAAAGTCCTCCTGACCTTCTCACCTCTTAAACATCCTAACACTGCTGTACTGGGGAGGAAGCTTGTAACACATGAACCTTGAGGGCACATTCAAGCCCTAGCAGTGTAGAAAACAGAAAAGAAGCTGGAGGTTCATAGGCAGAACAGGCTTTGCAGGGAAGGTGGCCCTTGAGTGGGCTCTGTCATGCCTGGGGGATCCGTGAGCAAGGGGCAGGAAGGCAGGAAGCGGAGAGAGTGAAAGAGCAGAAGCCAAAGGCTTGCACAGCGTGTCAGAGAGCTGGGTTTTCATTCCAAAGGCAAGGGGGAGCCATGGAAGGATGCTGAGCTGTGGGATGACAGTGTTCACTGGAGAAGTCGCCATGACCGTGCGGAGACTCTGAGCTGAAAGAGGCCTCCATGGATCACTTGCCGTGAGGGTGACAAAGAGCCTGGGAGACCAGTGGTCAGTGCGTCCAGAGGACTAGTGGGGAAGGGGGAAGGGACTCCGGAATGTGCTGGGTTTTATTTGGAACCTGTGCTAACCTCATTGTAGGTCATTTTTTAAAACTCATGAGACAGATGTTGATGGAACAGAGTGTTCTGACTGCACTTTGGTGTGTGACCTTGGGCAAGATACTTGGCTTTTCTGTGTGACTGTCTCGGCTGGGAAGTGAGGGTGGCAGTGTGATGGTGAGAGGGTCCCATGGGATAGTGTGAGTAAAAAGCCGCCCAGTGTATTTTAAGTGCTCTCTGCTCTGCTTTCCCAGGAGAGACGATATGGATGAATATTTCTGCTCCCTCTGTGGTCTCTGAAATTAGCCTCCTTTCTTCAAGAAAGAGAGCAGCAAGAGTCCTTCCAGTCCACAAACACGAGTGCTCATCCTCTTTGACTGTCTTTGTCTTTTTTTTTTTTTAAAGTAATTTCATGGCTCATGCACTTGAGATTCCATCAGGAAAGCCAAGCGCCTCTATCAAGCAGATGACAGTCCCTGCTGGGCGTTCATTGGCAAATCACAGTTCTGTTAATTAACACAATGTGGGGCTCCAGCTCTTGGATCCTTTCAAACTCAGCCTTTCTCTCGTGAGGCTCCTCTCCGGAGCCCCGGGCACTTGTGTGTCTCTGGCAGCTCCTTTGGCCTTGCTGTGCCCCGGGGCTGAGCCACCAGGGGCCCTTGACCAGGTGCCTCCCCATCGCCTGGGTCCTGGGCACCCTCGCTTGCTGCCTTCTTCTCCCAATTCTCTGTCACCACACTCTGGAAAGTCTCCTGCTTCTCCTGATGTGCAGAGACTTAACGTTTCTATTCCGAGCACTTTGCTTTGACTTGGTGCGCTGGGGACATCTGAGCAGCACAATAAGCCTGTCTCTACGCCACAGCTGCCAGCCTGGAGGAGCCACTTCAGCAGTGCAGCTGTGACAAATGCCACTGAGCAAACCCCCAGCAGATGTGTTTGCCTGGCAGAGCTGTCCACTCTTTGTTATCAGTTCCGTGACTTCCCTTCAGATTGCGTCCGTGCTTGTTTTCTTCTTTTCTAAACCAAGAGGGGCATTGGTTGCAAAGCCTGACTTGGTAGCATCACCAGGAATTGAGGTGCAGAGATGAGGCGGTGCTGTGTCCTGACCCTGGTCTTCTGCCCTCTTTTCTGGTGCTGACCCTGATACACTCCTATCTGTGGTTGCTCTGCTGTGGTTAGTGTGTAAAAAAAGGAGCCATCACGCTGGATACCATGGCATACGTCATAATCTCGGCACTCAAGAGGCCGAGGCAAGAGGACTGCAAGTTAAAAGCCCAGCCTGGGTAACTCAGTGACTTTACCAGACTCATCTGAATAAGGGTGGGGCTGCAGGTCAGTGTGAAGTCTCTGGGTTCCATCTTCCCAGTTGCAGTTGGGAAGAGGGAACAGTGACAGGTACACAACAGTATGTGCTTTGTGTTGCTGAACTATACATTAAAGAATAGTTAAACAGGGCCAGAGATTTAGCTCAATGATTCTGGTGCCTGCCTAGCAAGCACAAGGTCCCTGGTTCGATCCTGGTAACTACATACAACAATACTGGGTGTGGTGGCTTATGCCCACTGGCAATCAATACCACATACCACAGTGCCGGGCTTGGTGGCTCAAACCTGTAATCCCAGCACTCAACTCGAGAGATAGAGGCAGGAAGATTGCTGAGTTCAAGCCTTACCTACAAAGCAACAGACCCTGTCTCCAAAAAAAGAATGGTTAAACTGGTAGATTTCATGTTAGGCATAAACACAATTTTAAAAGAAGGGAGGAACTATTTCTCCCCCTATTATATCATGCAATGGACATTGGGGGAAAAAGAATATAAACACTTCTTTTAAAGCTCTGTTTATTGATTCAAACTCATTTTTCTAAATTTAGGATGTAAAAAGGTTTAAGTATAATTGGGATCATTGACAAAACCATCTTGCCTGGGTATTCTGCGTACAAGTGTAACTCAGATGGCAAGGTGCCCATCCTTTCCGCGCAACGTGGTGTGGCTCGGAGGGCACAGTGCTCAACACTGAAGAAAGCATTCGATGCAAAGGAGCACTTTAAAAGGTCAACATTTTTCTTACACATAGCAACAAGCTGCTGATCTCGAGGAATCAGCAGTTTTTTGTCGTCGAGGGTCTGTGGGTGAGGCCCCTTCAAACACGGCTCTTGGGACAGTCTTCGGGGGCCAGGAGCTCGGGAATGAAGGCCTGAGGGACCTGGGATCTCAGTGACAGCCTCTCTGGGTCCGGGGGTTCCACGGCTGGACTCTGGGCATGCAGTGACTCAGAGGTCCTTGAATTTCAAGTTGCACTTGAACAACTTACCCGTTCTGTGTAGCCCTCGCCTCTCTGTATTTCCAAAGACCACCAAATCGAGCCAACTTGTCGTTTTTCAGTAAGAGGTGACTGTTGGACAGGGTGTCCCTCCAAACTGTCTCCGAGGCATGAGATCTCTTGTGCTGACTAAACAAGTTAAGTTTTAAAGCCAGGGTTTATTCTGCACAACAATAGTGCTGAATAAATGTTGTCGTTGTTGAAGACAAGGCAGTCTAAAGATGGGAGTGGGGGAACACAGGGACCAACTGTACAAGTGGACCCGATTATATATTCCGTGTGAGCTTCGTTCACACATCAGTTGTCCAGCAGCCGATCAATTGTGCCCTTCTGTCTGCTGCTTCAGAAGCAGCCTGTGAGCTGTGGACCCAGGCGACCCGCTGCAGCACGGCTTGGCTGACGAGAGTTCATGCCGTTTATTGACGAGGAAACTTGCCCTTAACTTATACATTGAGATTCTGCAAAAAGTTAGGTCCTGTTTGATCTGAGTCATTTGCAAAAGAATATTTAGAGATTCCAATGAGAGATGGGAAAGACTGACTTTGCCGGTGATGTGCAGTGGAACTCGGAGGGAGTCGAGCGCACTGGACCCCGTGTTCCCCGCAGCTCCTCTTTGCACAGCATCTGGTATGGCCACGCACGGGGCTTCTGCTGTGTGTTGTTCCACCTACTGCCTGTTGCCGCATTAAAATACTAAAAGCTGGATATTTTATTATTTTTAGAAGAGAGATTTATTGAGCTCCCAGCTCTAGAGGTGCAAGGATGGGGATCCAACTGTGCATTCGTCTCTGGTGGGGCCCCCTATGCAAATGGTGGCTCAGTCGTGAAGGGCACGCAGAAGAGGTCACGCGAGAAGACGGGAAGCAAGAGAGAGCCAAAGCAGCTGAACTTGCTTCATAGCAAGCCATTCTTGCTGGGCCCGATTCAGTGAGACAAGCTTCAGTCCTTCCCGAGGGCAGTACCCAGGGCCTTTCGCAGACCCTACCTCTAAGGTCTCCCCACCGCATCTCGAGCCTCTGACACATGGCAGCTTTAGCCCACGAACTCTAACCATATCCAAACAATACCCGCTCTAACCCCCAGCTTGTGGGGGAGGCACTGTTGTTGACTCCATTGTAGGAACTGAGGCTTAACGGTACCCAGAGTCACATGGTTGACAGAAACCAATACTGAAATGCAGAAGTCCAGTTCCAAATACTTCGGGTCTCAATGTTCTCCGTATTTAGCTGCAATTTAAAGGCATCACTGAAAGTGGTGGAGTCCTTGGCTATTCTTTGGATCTTTGGAAGAACTCTCAGCTTCATACCCTCACAGAGGGACATACTTGACAGCACTGTGTGTGACAATGTCATTTCAGTCTTTGATAAAGTGTCCGTTAGTCGGCCAAAGAATGTGACCTGAGCACCTTTTGGTGCTGTGTTTGAGACAACATTATGTTACCCCCATGCTTGGTCTGATTTTCAGGGTTTTATAGTCAATACAAAGTTGAGGCCATGTGCATTTTTTATTCCTCCTTTTATTATCGTGCTTTTCCTTCCCCCATCCCAACACGGATGATCCTTTCCGAAGCTCCCATGTCCGTTCTGATCCTGGGAGGAGGCCAGCTCAGGTTGCCTAAGGCACCAATGATTCAAGACTCTTAAGGGTGTGCAAAGCTAAACAAATACCATAAATACTTCTGCCGGTGTGTCTTGTCAGTCATGAGCCGCGATGTTTAAGAAGCAAACACTGTTCTTCTTGGATCTGTTTTCTGGGTACTCTGGGTCATCTCGTCTATGTGGAGTCACAGTCCGGGCTTAGCGTGCGGAAGGCGCCATGGCCGCAGCCGATGAGGAAACCTGCTCTGTGGAAACCAGATGCCTCCAGGAGCAACAGCTGAAAATGCTGAGAAGAGCTGTTTGAACTTCCTGTGTCTCCCTATTTCTTATCAAAGCCCGAGGATGTCTGTTTGTTTCTATGCTGCTTCTTAAATAATGTTTTGAATACTTTTCTCTTTGATGTAAGAACAGCATATACTTGTGGGAAGTTTAGAAACACAGCAAAGGATAAAGAATATAAAAATCACCTGTAGTCCTCTTCGCCACTGTTAACCTTTTGGTGTCTTTTTTTTCTTACTTTGTAGTATTGTTAGTGTTTAGAATCATTATAATCATATATCCGGAAAAAAAGAGAGAAGATATAGCTTTATATCTGGATTTTTAAACATCATTGTAATCTTTCTAAAAACATCAGCTTTATGGCTGTGTAACAGTCCATACTGTGAGTGCACCATCATTTATTTAACCATAGCCCAGTTGCTGGCACAGGTGAGTTTGTGTTCCATTTTTCACAAGAGGTTTTTAACGTCTGCAATATGCTTCTTGCGTAAAAGGATACATTGGCCAGCCTGTAACATTCAGAAATTAATACTTCACCTGAGCCTATCTGAATCTTATTTTTCAAACTAATTTACTATATAGAAAGATGGAAATTCCATGTAGAAATGTAGTATAGAGCTTTTAACTGTATCCATCTTCTGTATCTGATAATGTCAGCATCCACAAATACACTAATCTACACATTTATTTATTTGGTGAAGACATCTCCTTAACATAAACATGATCGAATGCTCACAACCTAGCGTCCCTGCTGAGGGCCAGAAGCTGGGTAAATGACACGTGGGTTTCATGAGTTATTACATACACACGTTGGTTAGATTCATCGTGTCTGTTGTGAATAAGACAGCGTGCCTCTCTAAAGGGAGAAGGGTTAGATCGAGGGTCCGGGTGCAGGTGCCTCCACTTCAGCACAGGCAGAGGTGAGTGATGGGGGGGGCAGAGAAGGCTCCTGGGGCAGAAGACGTGCAGGGAGAGGAGAGGCCCGGGAAGGAGAGAGAGGGAGAAACACTGTGTTAACAAGGGAGGTCAGGCAGTAAGGGATCAAAACTTAGGCCACCGATGTGCACTCTACCAGGACATCAGTAAGCCCCTTGAGACTGGAGCAGAGGGGAAAGACCGAGTTTCACCTTAGAAGAATTTACCTGCCTGCTGAGGATTTAGCTCCAGTGATAGTATACCTACTTTGGAACCACAAGGCCTTGAGTTTGATCCCTGGTACCACCAAAAAAAAAAAATTTCACCTGATAAGCGCATAAATGCATTAGAGCACAGGAAGTCTGGAAAGAAGGAGTGTAGGGGGTGGAACTGGCATGAGCTGAGCTCCTATTAAGGTCCAGACATGGACATTGCATTTTGCCATCCATAGCAAAGAAAGTGACAAAGACAGGTGCCAGTCCTAAAACCAAAGCTCAGTCCACAGGGCTGTTCAGGGGCAGGGGAAGGAGGGCCAAAGCAGAGGCAGCATCTCAGGATGGAGAGGAGAGACACATGCACTACTTAGCATGGAGGCAAAGTCAGGGGAACCAGGCAACCGAGCAGTGTTGGAGAGGTAAGGAAGGAATGGGACTCAGGGAATGCTGGTGATGGCAGTGGCATGGGGAGGGAAGATAAATAACTAGGTTCTAGGAGTTGAGAATTAGAACTAAACCAGAATAACCATATCAGCATGCTGAAAAATCCAGGAGAAATATGGGTCAGAAGCCCAGGAGAAAGAAGAGTTGTTGAGAGAGATAACAGACATCGGATTAGTAGAGATTCAGTTGTGCTTTGTGTAGGTCTTAGTTACTCTCTGGTTGCTGAGACACAATACTCTTAGCTTGAAGAAGTTTCTTTAGGTGCAGTTTGTAAAGGTGTCAGTCCATAGTTGGCTGGTTCACAGTAAGGCAGAGCGCGCATGGTGGAGGAAAGCTGCTCACGGCATGGTGGACGGGAAGCAAAGAGGGTCAGAGGAGGAGATAGACCTTTCCAAGCCACACCCCCAGTGACCCATCTCCTAACAGCATGTCAGCTATAGGCCCCGGTAAACCAAATCACCTTCCCAAAGTTCTACCTCTGAGCACATGAGGCTCTTGGGAGATACCTAGCTATAAGCCATGTAGACTACAAATATATGTGAATACAACTGAAGTACAATTTATTATTATAAGTATAGGTAAATTTAAACTCTTACCTTTCAACAAAGAGAAGACTCCCTTTTGCATTCTTTGATAAATTCCCAGAGCCAGAAGGAGCCGGGTTCAACTTCCAGCTCCAAAACCTTGGTCTTGCCCTGTGTCTTTTCATCAGGAAACTTTGGAGCAGGCCAGGCAATGAGTTACTTGTTTTTAACTTCCTCAAGATTACCTGGAAGACACTGGAAGTCTGTCCTGCTCACAGACTGAACACGAGGGAGCCAGAGTCCAGGAATGTCCCCTCACCTCTATGTCCAAAGCTCCACAAGCACAGATGACCTCATCCTTCCTATTTTTATCCAATTAGAACCTGGTGTCTCGAGAAGGTAGAATTGAACCTTGAACTTGAAAGTTTGTTCTGTTCTGCTAGAAATGAAGACACCAGAAGTATAAAGGCCTGATGATGTAGTTTCAGATAAATGACATGCCTATTATTTCTCTAGAGATCATCTGGGAAGTAGAAAAGACTGGGCATCAATGGATAAGCCTCTTGCCTTAAATATTTTATCTATCACACCTTTTAAAGAAAATCCATGATCCATTTAGCTTTTTCTTTCTCCAGGTTGGTAAATCAAACACTTGAACATGTATGGGAGAATTGAAAAAAAAAAATGTTTTGCTCATTGTTTCCCAGTTTGTTACAAGTTTTCATATATCTGCCAATGACCTTGGCCTCATTAGTGGGCACCTTGCTTCAGCAGGTTCGGAAAGCCTGCCACAGAACCAAGATAACGTGCAGGGTGGTGGGAGAGACTGACACTCTCAAAGCCAAGGGGGTGGGGATGCTTATCTCCTGTGGAACCAGACAAGAACTACATAACGAGCGTTTACTTAACAAAAGACCTAACAGCAAAGCGCCAGCAAAATTCAAAAGTGACTGACTACACGTGGAGCATGAAAAATGCTTCCAGTCATGGGAGACACTTCGAGCATGGGAAAAGCAAATCGTAGAAAATGGAAAACACTGGAAAACATAAAAGTGAGGCCATTAGGCATCATTTTTCAACAGGACAAATAGAAAAGGCTTTGTCATCGCCTGGCTCTGGGTGAGCTGTGTCCTGTGTGCTGTCAGGAGTGCCTGGTGCGTAATACATGCCAAGTAAACGTCAGCTCCTTCCCCCTTGCGAACTGCTCATCACGCGGAGGCAGCGTGGACTCCTGCTCACTCGTGTTCCCAGCCAGTGCGCCAGGCGCGTTTGTTCATTGTGTGCAGCATCGGAGCTTCTGCTGTACATTAAATGCCGGAAGAGACACAGCAGAAGAGCTCAGCCTCAGTTCTCCGAGTGACTGAACGACTGCAGCGGCAGAACAACAGCAGAGCAGGACAAGAGAAGCCCAGAGCTGTGTGACCAGTGCCCTTCTCAGGCACAGAAATGGCGTCCTCCCCATCTCTGTGGAGTAAGACCTGGCTGAGAGACGGACTCAGCCAGCGAACAGAGGAGCGAGCTGCTTGATGAAGGGAGGTGCCCCGAGAAGCCCAGCCACCTGCTCGAAGTTGGAACTTCATCCAGAAAGGGGAACAGGTAGGAGCGATCCAGGGAGGCCCCGAGAGGAGGAGGGCCTGAGCTGGACCTGAGTCCCTGGAAGAGGAGAGGTGTCTCCTGTCTGGAAGCACACGCACCTGCTGTCCTCTTCCTCCCCTCCCCGTCCCAAGCTTTGTGCTCTTTTGTTCTCTCAGCCATCTCCTTCCACTGGGTGTGTTGCATGTGTGTGTGTGTGTGTGTGTGTGTGTGTGTGTGTGTGACCTTGTGTGTGCCAACCTCTAAGTGATATGCAAGTGTGATCCTCACAGCGATCCTGTGGTGTAGGTCGTATCAGAGTCCCTGCTCCCAAACGTAGAAACCGAGCCATGAGGACGTGACCCAGCTAGTAGGAGGTGGGTCTGGGATTGAAGCTCAGATAGTTCAGGCCCAGACCCAGAGTCCTTTGGCCCTGAGCTTTGCCATCCACGATTCTGAGTGGAACCAGGGGCTGTCCCCAGAGTCCCCGTGTGTGTCTGCAGTAGTAACCTGGGTGAGGATCACCACAAGTGAAAACAGAACATCTGCTCTCTGCAAGCTCTTCCTCTCTGCCAGTTCTTTTTCCTCTGTGTATAACGATGCTCAAGCCTTGGAGCACAGGCTTTAATTTGTCTTATTTGACTGCAGCAACATCAGCCACAGAGAAAGGTTTTCATCCTCCGCTCTTGTGATGTCTACCATGTTGGGTTCCGTACTACTATGAGGTATCCATTCTGATTCTCCTTCCTGCCCTTCTCATACCTTCAGTGTTGATAAACACATTCAGTCCTCAACCTAATTTCCTTTTCACATGACATAACATCTCGGGGCCAGCAGGCTCTCAGTACCTCCACTGTGACTACAGTGTTCTCAAAACGGTCTCATGTACTAATCTCTTTCCTACACACCAGCACCAGCATCGACATCTCCAATTTGATATGAATGCATCTGGTGCCTAACTGAACTTGACATCTGTCTTATATGATTTGCTCTTTTATCTTCCCTACATAATAACTAAGCAGCAACGTTTTGTTTCTCCTCTTTTATTCTGTGCTTTGATCGAAGATGTTACCATCTTTCCCATCGTCCAATCTAGAGACCTGAAGGTCACCAGTGACTCTCTCAATCTCTTACTTAATTCTTACATTCAGTCACCAATTTCCAATGGTTTCACTGCATTCTCAGAATCTATCCAAGCTTAGAAACTGCAAAAGGTAGAAGGAGTTTATGTGAGGCCTTTGGGACTACAGTCAGAAGATACAGGCTGTTAGCGCTGAATCACGGTTCTAAAGAAGGCCAGTAATGTGGGAGATTAAACAGACAAAGAGTACAAGGTGATAAAACTTCCCTTGTAAGGAGCTTATATTGAAATGGAGAAAATATAGGTGCGGTTGGACAGAGGCAATGTAACTGATAGAAAAAGAGACAAGAATGTACATGCTGGGTAACCGTGTTCCTGCCCAGGAGCCCAGTCCCATCTGATGTGTATCGTGAGCTTTGGCCACAGCATCATTATCTGTTCTAGCTGCCTGTTCTCAGATGGTGACCAACTTCCACACTGCGTGTAGCAGCCAGTGTCCTGAGTCTCTCTTGATGGACTCCCCTCCATCTGGAGCAGCTCTTGATAAGTTATTTTCACCGTAATTTTCCTTTTATTTTTCTCCTCTCATCCGTCCCCTCATATTCCCACCTGACAGGATTGTCCGTCTCCAGACGCCCTCCCTCCTGCCTGGGCCTCTACTCTGAAACCATGATTATCTTTGTAGGGTTCACAGAACTCTAGCCAGCTTCCCCCTTGATGAGATCCTTCCGTGGCTCATCCGTGGCCTTCCAGGTGCAGTGTAGACTCTGCGTTTGGCAAATGAAGTTCCTGGTGACTGATTTACCCAATGGGTCCCTCATCCAAAGCAATTTAAATGAGCAAAAGTCACCACGCTCGCCTTGTCATCACGAAGGCGAAAATTGTATTTATTCCCTGAAAGAGAACGTAGCTGCTTATATCAAGTATTTTTTAAAACAGACCACTAAGATTATGTGCCTCTAAATCAGCATGTATAATAATAATTTTATGGAGAATATCACATAGGAATATATAGAACAGGTAGTATCTATTCTCTTTCAAATAATATAATTATATAATGTAAGCATTGTCTGTATTTACTAGTATTCCCTCTACCTGCATTTCTTTTCTCCAGGAAAACCACATGCCTGCTTCTTCCCTTACTCGGGTATCTACTTAAATGTCACATTATTAAGAGAGCTTTTCTGGGCTGGGGATTTAGCTCATTGGTTTTGGCGTTCACCCTGTAAGCACAACGTCCAGAGTTCGATTCCCTGGTAACCACACACCACAGTGCTAGGCATGGTAGCTCATGCCTGTAATTCCAGCACTCAGGAGGCAGAGACAGGAGGATTGCTGTGAGTTGGAGGCTTGCCTGGACTATATAGTATCAGGGCCAGGCTGAACTACAAAGTGAGACCCTGTCTCAAAAAAAAAGAAAAGGAAAAAGAGAGCACTTTTCTGATTTGCTATATTTAACAGCAGCTCCCACTTTACCCTTCCCGTTTACCTATGTAGTTTTTCTCCATAGCACTTATCCCCACCTGATATGTATGTGTACAGTGTGCGCATATGTGTATAGTGTTTCTGTCCTTAGAAAGTATGTTTCAGAAGCCGGGGTCTCAGCTTGGCCCACTGTTCTATCTCTCGGGCACAGTAACTGCTTGATAAGCGTGAACTGAATGAATCAATGAATGAACAAGTGTTGGATGTCCCCAGGGGGCAACTTTTCTATGGGGGGCCTTGTTTCTTCGAGTGGGAGGAAGCCACAGGTGTTGCCACGGCCACTCCCAGCACTGTGGGACAACAGCAGCCTTTCCTCTAAGGTCCTTGTCATCTCTTATTTATGATGCCCCAGCATTTTCAAAAATGGCTCCATAATGTATTATTAGTGTTGTAATAACATGCCTTTTATTTCCAATTCTTATTCTGTCTCTTGAGGTAAAGACAAGCTGGCACACTGTAAAAACAGCATTGAGAACTGCATTTCTTGGAGCAGAATCAAGTCTTCCCT
>PVIC010009161.1:0-46304 GCA_004025085.1 Thryonomys swinderianus | reverse complement strand
AGCAATCCTCCTGTCTCTGCCTCCCGAGTGCTGGGACTACAGGCGTGAGCCACCACGCCCGGCACTGTGGTATGTGGTATTGATTGCTGGTGGGCGTGAGTCTCCACGCCCAGCATTGTCTGTGGTCACCGGGGATCGAACTCAAGACCTTGCGCTTGCGAGGCAGGCGCCGGAACCACTGAGCTAACCCTCCGGCCCCTGTTTTTTCATTCTGTTAGTCTGATGGAACGTGTACTCACGGCGTTTCTTTTTAAACAGACAATAATACTCCAGGCAATTTTTATAAAAAGCATCAGTTAGTGAAAAGCTTGGGATGAGCAGCAAGCGGCCTTCACAGTCCAGCTTCTACACCTCGTCCTCGGCAGCCACTCCGCACTCCTTTTTTTTTTTTTTTTTTTTTTTTTTTTTTTTTGCTTTTTGAGACAGGGTCTCTCTTTGTAGTTCAGGCTGGCCCTGAGCTCACTATGGTGCCCAGGCAAGCCGACGCGAACTGAGCAATCCTCCTGTCCCTGCCTCCCGAGTGCTGGGATTACAAGGTGTGAGCCACCACTCCGTCCAGCATTGTGGTATGCGGTGTTGATTGTTGGTGGGCGTGTCTCCACACCCAGCATTATATGTGGTTACCGGGGATCGAACTCAGGACCTTGCGCTTGCGAGGCAGGCGCCGGAACCACTGAGCTAACCCTCCGGCCCTCTGCACTCCTTTTTTTGCTATTTGCTGGGGCTGCTTTCCTGCCTTGGTGTCAGAAGTGAGGAGAGGCCACGGAGCTCTTACCTCCCGAAGTCCTAGGACATTTAACTTTGGGATCTATAGATCAAGTGTGTGGCTTCCTCTGCCGGCCTCTTTACTATTTCAGAAGCTGCTCTGATGCGTTAGTTTGGGTGTCGTTTTGCACGTGGGGTTTCCGTAGAGTGAGGATCTGTAGCTGCAGAGTGTGGTGCCGGCACCTGTCGTCATGATGAGAATCACCAAGCGGAGAGGCTAAGCTGTTCACCCTCTGCCAACAACAACGCATGCCCGGGCCTGGCGCGGACCGCTGGAGCTGCGCCCATCTGATGAGAGAAACACGGTGCTCACTGTGGTCTTCCTTCTTGGTTGAGGAAAAAGCAGCTGCATCTTTTCAGAAGTCTCAAGCCTTCTTCCTGGCCCTGGGGATGGAACCCAGAGCTTTCACAGAGGCCCCCCACCCCCTCTTTGGGGGCTGAACCTAGGGAGCCTCACGCATGCTAGGTAAGTGGTCTACCCTTCGGTTATATGTCCTGCCCTTTATTTTTAAATTTTAAGACGATCTTGCTGAGTCTCTTAAATTGCCCAGGCAGGACTTGAACTTGCAATTCTCTTTCCTTGGCCTCTCACATCTGCTAGGATTATAGGCGTGAGTCATCCTGCCCGGTTTGAGGTCTAGAATTTAGAAAAAACACACTTCTTAAGTTTTCCTCTGTGTAAGCCACTCACTGCACCGCAGCGGCTGCTCCGCGGACTCGAACTATGGGGCGTGGCCGGCGAGAGGGGACCCTGCGCTGCCTCCGCGTCCCCGCCCCGTCCCTCCCCGCCCACGGGGTGGAGCTCGCTGCTGGTGGGAGGTGCCGAGCCGCGGGATTTATTGCGGCCCGGACACACAGGGGCCGAAGACCCACGCCGGCCGCAGCATGCAGGAGCCCCGCGTGCTGGCCGCGCTCTGCGGCGCTCTGCTCTGCGCCTCCGGCCTCCTGGCCGCCTCGGGTGAGTCGCTGCCGCCGATGCCGCCCTCCCCGCCGCCCGCCGCGCAGGGCGCTTCCCGGCTGCTCCCGGAGGGTGCGCGCCCGAGGCTCCGGTCCCGCGCAGAGCCCTGGGCGGGGACAGCGGCCGGCGCGCCGGGCGGGACGCAGGCACTGGGTGACAGCCCGGCGCCCCCAGGATGTGGCTACAGAACAAAGGAATCCGCTGCGTCTGCCTCTCTTTTGCCTTCTGTAAAATGAGGCTATGGATATGCGGCCGACGCTCAGTCCGCCCGGAGAATCCCTGAATGGCTGCGCCCCCCCCCCGCCCCCGCCGCTTTCCCTGTAGGTCCCTCCCGAGCCGCCTGCTGCACCCTGCTTTGGACCCTTCCCCTTTGGCGGTACTGGGGTTTGAACCCAAGACCTTTATGCTGAGCTACATTCCCAGCCCCTTTTTAAACTAGTTTTTGGTGGGGGTCAAGTTCTTGCTAAATAGCAAAGTTGTCCAGGCTGGGATTCAATTTGGGATCCTCCTGCTTCGGCCTCCCACAGGGCTGAAATTACACGCATGTGCCACCGCCCAGCAGTGCTATGGACTTTTATGCCCCTACTCTCGGTGACTGACCAGATAAAGGAAAGGCCGCGGAGGCAGGGGGACTGGTGGACGGACTGGGGGGCCGCCCCCGGTGCTGGGGCCCCGCCTCCCTCCCTCCTGTGGCCTTGGCTGCCTGCGGTATCTTTCCGGGCCCTCCTCCCCCGCCGAGGCTCCTGGGACAGTGGGGCCTCTCTGGCTGCTCCGCAGGATGCCCCACTTCCATCGCTCTGGGACTGCCGGCAAGGGCTCCTCAGGCAGCGCTCCGTCACCCATCGGAGTGGGGTCCTCTGAGGCAAGGCGGTCCCATGTGGGCTCCGGCTCCGCTGTCCTGTGAAATATCTGCCATCGGGCCGGAGCTGAAGCCGCGGCCAGCGGGAAAGATGTCCAGGTCTTCACCGCCCCTTTCCGCCCTCGCTGTCTGCTCCGCCCAACCTGCGCGCTGGCCGGAAGCCCCGTGGGCGGCTCGCCGGGAGCAGGACCCTGTGCGAGTTTGTAGATCTGGCCCTTCTCCAAAGAGAGGAGGCACCACGGCCACCTCTTAGGCAGGTGATCCCACCCTTCTCCTCTGGACCGTTTATTTCCACCCTGGAGGAGCACTGGAAGGCTGTGGCTGGGAGGGGAGGAAGAGGAGGCTGGCTCCTCATCCTAGCAGTGCACTCCTCCCCTGCCGGGTCAGAGGCGGGATTAACCTGCTATTTAAAGCCAGTGACTAATAGCTCTTCTGGAGCTGCCTGAGCTCCCTGGGCCCCACCGAGGCCAGGTTGTTGACGCTAAGGGCCTCCTGCCTGGGAGCTGGGCTCCCAGGGCTTTGGGTCTGTAGGAGGGCTCGTGGCCTGGGCGGGTGTGTCAGGGGAAGAGGCGTTTTTCTCTGGCTCACCCCAAAAGGCCGGTTTGGGAATGCACGCACGCACGCACTCCGGGGGCTCCGGGGTTCTCCAGCAGGGTCAGATGCGCACATGTATCATCTCAGGCCCCATCTGGGAGGCTTGGTGCCCGCCACCTCCTTGGCCCTTGTCCCAGTCTCTCAGATGTAGCCAACCCTCACCCCTCTACCTTGAGCCCCCTCGGCCTGCAGACCCCAGACCCTCCTCAGTCCAGGGGCCCATCAGGGTCTGCATCCACTGGGGCCCTTCGCGGCCACCTTCCCAGGTCATACAGGCCTCCCAGTTCCACTTCACACTGAGACCCCGTGTGTGTGTGTGTGTGTGTGTGTGTGTGTGTGTGTGTTCTTACTGGACTGGCCTCCAGAGGTTGGAGGAAGGTTAAAGCTACTGATCTGCTGCATATAAACTCCCAACTTTTCTCTTTTTTTGGTACCAAGGACTCAACCTAAGGCCTTTGCACTGTGCTACCTTCTCAGCCTTTTCTTTAAAAAAAAAATTTTTTTTTTTTGAGACAGAAGCTCCCAGTCTGTGTTCAAACTTGGGATTCTCCTGCTTCAGTTCCCCAAGTGTTAGCATTACAGGTGTGCGCCACTGTGCTTGAGAGAAACTTGTCATTTTAAGGTCCCTCCCAGTCTAGCCCACCACACTTGTTCTCCACATCTCATACGCTCTGGGCTTCAGCTCTTCCCTAAGCCCCACTCTCCCTCCACCTGGTCTCTTTTAGACCCAGCTCAAATGTCCCCTTGCTTGTGACCATTCCAGTGCCTGGGAGGGTCCTGTGCCAGAGGACTGCTCCCAATAGCATCAGTTCCTGGTCTCTTCCCAGCAGTCCCTGGAGGCCCAGCCTGCACCTGACTTCTGTCTCGCAGCCCAGCATATACACAGCAGTCGCCCCCCATGTTTATTGAGTGCTTGAAGCTGGGTTGCTATTGCAGGTGACTTCTGTGACTCCAGCATATGCCTGAATGGTGGGACCTGCTTGTTGGGTCAGGACAGTGTCTCTTCCTACTGCCTTTGCCCTGAGGGCTTCACAGGCCTCCTTTGCAACGAGACTGAGAAAGGTAAAGGGCCCTGCGTGGGCCAGGCCTGCTACATCGGCCTCAGCCCCTCTTCCTGGGTGGGTACTTTTCCCTGTGACAGCCAGCGTCCCCCTAAAAGCTCCAAGGGCACTTGGAAATCTGGGCACGTCCTATCTTTGGGCAGATTCACCTACCCATGAGCCTGTTGGGTTCCCATTGGCTTGGGCTGCACCAGATGATTGGAGGGGCACAGTGAAGAAAGAGAGGGCTGAGTGTGGGCAGAGGGCCTTTCTATGCTAAGTCCATATACCACTTCAGTCACCTCCCTGCCTTCCCTGCCTCTCGTCCCCAGGTCCCTGCTCCCCCAACCCCTGCCTCCACAATGCCGAGTGCCAGGTGATCGACAGCTCCCACAGAGGGGATGTGTTCGCCCCATACGTCTGTGACTGCCCTCGGGGCTACGTGGGCATCCACTGCGAGACGAGTGAGTTTCCGGGTACTGTTGGGGGCAGAACAGGGTCCTGTCCTGGTGGTGAGGCTGTGGGCTGCCCTGTTCCCTGGGAGAGGTTGAGGCAGGGCCAGAGCCTCAGTGAAGGGGAGGCGGTCATGTCCCTTCTTTTGGCCTGGCCCTTTCTCCTGGGACTGCAGGCTGGGCCTGATGTCACTCCTGGGGGGGGGGGTTGTGGTGACCCTGGAGGTCGTGGGAGTCGGTTTCCTGAGCTGCACACCGAGTTAGGGTTAATTCTTGGGATTTCCTGCCAGTCAGGGCAGATAAACACTTTCATAATCTTTTGGGATCCAGGAGTTCAGTCGATCAGGCTTGGCCCAAATTTGACCTATGACCTTGTCACAGGGTTAGGGGAGAGGGGGAGGCTGCGCAGGCTGCACTGCCCCCTCCGGCCGTGTGGCCAGAGGCCCAGTTTGTGCTGAGGGCTGAGCCCGGGACTGCTCACTTACCTCTTCAGCCACAGGACAGTCCACTCAGAGCCCCCACCCTGTGCCCACCTGTCCCAAGACTCTCCCTGTCCCCCAGGGTAGAGGCAATGTGCCCAGGATGGGTGGGTGAGGGGGTCCAGGTTCCTGTTGCTCAGCAGGTCCGGTGCTGAGTTTCTGGGGCTGAAGGCAGGTGGCATCTTCCTTCAGGAAGACATGGGCTGGGGCTGGGAAAGCAGGCAGGGTGCCAAGGGTGCCCTCACCTCAGAGGAGGCCTGCACTGAAGCCAGAAATGTTTGAGCCTGGGCAGAGGGTGAGGAGGGGTTGCTAAGGCAGACAGAGCCAGGCCCGGGGAAGAGGCAGTAATTACTGTGCTGAGTGCTGAGGTAACTATAGGTGTGCCTGTGTGGAATTAGCCACCTGCCCCCTGCCCACACCTTTGGTTACTACGATGGAATCCAGGGCCTTTGCACTGAGCTACATTTCCAGTCCTTTTTTTTTTTTTTTTTTTTTTGAGACAGGGTCTCGCTCTGTAGTTCAGGCTGGCCCTGAGCTCACTATGGAGCCCAGGCAAACCTGGAACTCAGCAATCCTCCTGCCTCTGCCTCCCTAGTGCTGAGAATACAGGCGTGAGCCACCACACCTGGCATTGTGGTGTGTGGTACTGATTGCTGGGATACAGGTGTGATCCACCATGCCCAGCATCGTGGTATGTGGTACCCGGGATTGAACTGGGGACTTTGTGCTTGCAAGGCTGATCCCAGAACCACTGAGCTAAATCTCTGGCCTTGGGTTCCAATTTTCAGTCCTCCTGCCTCAGCTTCCCAGTGTCTTGGGATTTCAGGCATGCAACACCACACCTGGCTAACCTGACCTTTAAACTTCTTGGCCTGGGATCTTCCCGGCTGGATGTGGACATACCTGGGACCCAAGAAGAGAGGTGACCCCACGAGCCAGGGAGCTCCAGAGGCCCCTGGCAACCCCTCCTTGCTTGTCCTGTGATCAGACATTGGCTCCCTGGGGTGGCCCTGGGGCCATGAGGGTGGCCCTGGAGGCAGAACAGGCCCTGGCAATCCCTGCTTTCTGGCACCTGCCACTATTTAAACTAGAGCACAGACCTGAGCTCAGCACCAGCTTGGACACTGGCACTGTGTCTTCACTCTGGCATGTGCTGTGGGGACCCCCGGAGCAGGAGAGGCCCAGCCTACTGGTGGGTGTGGGGCTGTCCTGGGTCCTTGGTACCATGTTGCCAGGTGACGAAGAAGATGATGGGGCCACTCTGGGAGGGGCACACTCACAGCTGGCTGGTGGGTGAGGCCCCTTGGGTGGCACAGAGGGCACAAGGGAAGATAAAGGGTTTTCATGCCTTGCCTGGACACTCCTGCCTGGGCTGTTCTAGAAGAGCTGGGCAGGTTTGTATATTGCTTTGCTCTGTTCTTGAGTGTCTACAGTCCCCCTTTTCTCAAGGCCACCCTCCTGGGGACACTGAAAAAGTGTCATACCGGTGTTCTCTTCCACGGTCCACTCCATGCAGAGCTGCTGCTGCCCAGTGTGGACCATGTGCCACAGCTGGGGCTACTAACCCACACATGCCCATCCCAGCCCAGTTCTCGGTAGTGCTGAGGCCCCCGCCGCTCTCCCTCTTGGCACTGCCCTTCTGCTCCAAGGGAGGGTCTGAGGTGCCCTTGGTGTCCCTGTTGTCTCGTCCTCTGGGCCCTGCTGGGGCCCACACTTCCCGGTGGCCCCTGACTGGCCCGCCTTCCCTGCAGACTGCATCGTGCCGCTGGGCATGGAGGGTGGCGCCATCGCCGACTCGCAGATCTCCGCCTCCTCCCTGCACTTCGGTTTCCTGGGTTTGCAGCGCTGGGCTCCGGAGCTGGCCCGGCTGCACCGCTCGGGCATTGTCAACGCCTGGACGGCCAGCAACTACGACAGGAAGCCCTGGATCCAGGTGCGGGGGGGATGTGTGGCCAGGGTGGGGGAGGGGTGGGCCTGCATCTGGGGGTTGCAGCCAGGCCCGGCAAGGTGGCAGGGTGAAGGGCTGAAAGTGGAGCAGCCTGGGGCACCTGGCGGAGGCCGGTGGGGTCGGGCAGTGGGCGCACAGCGGAGGGGCTGTCTGCCAAGGATGAGGCCTTGGGTCCTCCCCAGGGTTGTGGGGTCGAGGGGCCGGTGGGCCTGGGTCTTGCTGAGGTGCTGTCCTCTTTCCCTGGGCGCAGGTGAACCTCCTTCGGAAGATGCGTGTGACGGGTGTGGTGACGCAGGGCGCCAGCCGCGCAGGCAGCGCGGAGTACGTGAAGACCTTCAAAGTGGCCTACAGCCTCGATGGCCGCAGGTTCCACTTCATCCAGGACGAAGAGGGCTCTGGGGACAAGGTGAGGCTCAGCCCCTGACAGAGGTCTAGTGCAGATGGAGGCAGGATGATTGGCCATGAGGTGCGTCTGTGTCTAGAAACTGATCAAACCGTTGTGTCCACGTTCTGTGGTTCCCAGTGACAGCCCCACTTTAGACATGAGAACAGACGGCCCCAGATGTTGCCATGACTGCAGTGTCGGTGGTGCAGGACTTCGTTCTGAATCTTTAGGGTTCAGGTTGTCACAGTGCTCGGATTCAGGGTCCAGGGCTTGCTGTGTACGGTTGTGCAGATTGCGCACAGCTCGAATGTTACTGAGTGATTCCACTTGCAATGAGACGTGGTACACTGTGGTTCTCGCTTTGGGAAAACCGTCCTAATGAAGCTTCATGCAGAAGGGGTGCCTTTCCTTAGGGTGCACAGAGATACTTGTAGGTTATGGGTAGCCTTGCATAAGGTGGGGGTTAATTGAGTTCCCATGATGACCAGGGAAGGTGTAGAAGTAGGATCTACGCTGCGGCTGGGGCGGGGGGCAGGGCAGGGCTGCCACCAGGGCCTGAATGGCCTCTTCCGAGTCCTCACTGCCCAGCTGCTCCTATGCTGACTGCAGTCCTGGTGCTCCCTGCTAGGTGTTCCAGGGTAACACGGACAACAGCCACCCGAAGTTCAACCTGTTCAATGCCCCGCTGGAGGTCCAGTATGTGCGGCTATACCCCGTGGCCTGCCACAAGGGCTGCACCCTGCGCTTCGAGCTCCTGGGCTGTGAGCTGAGCGGTGAGTATAGGGGGATAGCCTTCCCTGCTCCCTTTTTGAGCGGGCCAGGGCTGGCGATAAGCCCCAGGGGCCTGGCTCACACTGGAAATCGATGCTGGACGTCACCTGTCTGGGTGTGTGCCATCTGCCATTCCTTGGCTCTGGTGCTGTGACCAGTCAAGAGAAGACTCGTTTCCAAAGTATTTTCACACAGCCTGGTTGGGCCCTGGTGACTCTAGAACACAGGTGCTTGGGAAATCCTGATGCATGGCCAGGTGAAGGAAGGAGGAAAGTGACACCCAGGTATTTCTTTGACCAGGGGTACACAGCTGCAGTGTAATGCTTGGTGGGGAGTCTGGGCGCCCATGGCTTCTAGGAAGCACCTGCCTCCTACTCATCTATCCAGAGAGAGTCCTATGTGGAGAGATAGGAGGAACCAGAAGGGAGCAGGTTTCTGCTGAACCAGAAAACCCTACTGGAGAGGTTGGAGTACATGGATTGTGTTGTTAGATGTCATCTTCAGGGATGGGTATTTCGGTTTTTCTTGAGTCGCATCGCCACCTTCTGGCCATTGGTGAAACTGCATATATCAGACAGCCAAGCTGAGCGAAGACGGGCGGGCACCTGTTGCTGTTATCTTTTTTTTTCGCTTTTTGAGACAGGGTCTCGCGTTGTAGTTCAGGCTGGCCCTGAGCTCACTATGGTGTCCAGGCAAGCCGCCGCGAACTCAGCAATCCTCTTGTCTCTGCCTCCCGAGTGCTGGGATTACAGGCGTGAGCCACCACGTCCGGCATTGTGGTATGCGGCGTTGATTGTTGGTGGGCATGTCTCCATGCCCAGCATTATATGTGGTCACCGGGGATCGAACTCAGGACCTTGCGCTTGCGAGGCAGGCGCCGGAACCACTGAGCTAACCCTCCGGCCCTGTTGCTGTTATCTTGTTTCACATGCTACCCAGCACTGCTGGGAGCCGGGTTCTGTGGCTTTCTGGGTTTCATTGTATGTTGCTGGTACTCCTATGCCTGCCTCTCTTTTTTTTTGGTGATGCTGGGGATTGAACCCGGAGCCTTTGCACCATGCCACGTGCCCAGCCGTTTCAGTTTTTTACTTAGGTTCTCACTAAATTGCTAAGTTGCCTAGGCTGGAGTTGCACCTGTGATCCCTCTGCCTCCGCCCCCCAAGAGGTACAAGGGTTCCCTGCTACACTTGGTCTCCATCTGTGTTTGAATCTCAGTTGATGCGTGCCCTCTCCAGACCGACTGCCTTTCTAGCCATATTGTTTAAGTGGGGAGTGAAAGGCTTTGCCTTCTGCTAGAAGGAAGTTTAGGTAACGGGTGAGAGACAGGTCTGTGGCTTCTCCTTGGGCCCTGGCCTTCACTTTCTTGGCCGGATGCTTTTGTCCTTGCAGCTGCCTGTGTGATCACTGCCAGCTGTGACTTCTCGAACTCCTGGCTGCTGAGGGCGGGGCTGTTGTCAAGCATGTCTCTGAGCCTTTCCCGGCAGGCCCGCGCAGCCTGATGCTTCCTGCCTCGGCCTCAGTGTTCTCATCGGGGGGATGGGTGGCTCACAGTTACGCTGCCCAGGTTTGCCTGGGGCTGAAGTAGCGGCTGAGGTCAGGACTGGGCAGGCAGGTGGTTGTCTTGTTGTCTGTGACGTGCAGCTGGCAGTGGTAGGAGGGCGCCGTCCTGTCTCGAAGGCTGGGTCTTCACGAGAGCGGGAAGTGTGTGCCCGCGGACCCTGGGGCCAGAGGAGATGAGCGGTGGCTTCGAGGCCTTCGAGGCACCGGTCAGGGTGAGGGGCCGAGGCGCTGGGCTGCATGAGAGAGCGGACCAGGCGGTGGTACGCAGGGTGTCTGTATGGAGTTTCTTGCTCCTGTCCATGAGGATGGCAGCTTGGGTGTGGTGGTAGCGTCTGTAGCCCCAGCTACTTGGGAGGCTGAGGCAGGAGAATTGCTTGAGCCTAGGAGTTCAGAGCCAGTCTGGGAAACCTGAGACCCAGTCTCCAAAGAAAAAAGTTCAGGGGCAGGTTAGGATCCACGCTCTTTCACTCTTCCCCCTTCAAGGATTTGTACTCCCACCCAGGGAGCTGCAGATCTCAGATGGGGTGACAGCCCCCCTTGCCAGCAGGATGTTCCGAACCCCTGGGCTTGAAGGACAGCACCATCCCCGACAGGCAGATCACAGCCTCCAGCAGCTACAAGATGTGGGGCCTGCGAGCCTTCAGCTGGTCCCCGTTCTTTGCGCGGCTGGACAATCAGGGCAAGTTCAATGCCTGGACAGCGCAGAGCAACTCGCCCAATGCCTCCGAGTGGCTGCAGGTGGGTGTCACTGGGCGGGTGGGGCGGCCGCATCTGTGGCCTCCGTCTGTCTCCCTGGTCTGCTCCTGCTCAATGCAGATGGCAAGGCCTCGTTTTTTTGGCTTTCCTTGCTCTTCCTTCCGTGAGCCCTACCTTTCTGTTCGCAGGTAGGGAAAGAGGGTGTGTGTGTGTGTGTGTGTGTGTGTGTGTGTGTGTGTGTGTGTGTAGGGCAGAGCTGCTGGCAGTAGCTGCCACAGGGTGGACAAAGAAGGAGGGGGACGCTGAACCAGGCATCTTGGGAATCCCTTCTGATGCCCTCCGGCTTGGTGTAATTGGAAAGTGTTGAGAACCAGAGCCTGTGTTATAGCTGAGGAAACTGGATCCTCTGGTTGGCAGTGAGTTGGGCTTGCAGGGATTGTGCCAGGATGGTCGGGGCAGGAGCCTGAGATACTCAGGTGGAGTGGGTTCCATGCCAAGCTGTCCATCTTGGGACCCTTAGGACAGGTGCAAGGAACCTCAGAGTAGTCTGTCGAAGTGCAGGCGATGGGCTCTTCCGTCCCTGTCCCCATCCTACCATAGTGTGCAGCCAAGGCAGGGCTGGATGTGGACCAGTGGGGCCCAGACTGGAGTAGGAGCTGCATGGTTGGGAGGTGCCCATTGCTGCACGAGGCCAGGGGCGTGTTATTCTTTGTGCCCATTGTGTAGATGAGGCAGCTGAGGCCCAGCCAAGGAAGTCGAATCCCTGGGACGTGCCCTGGGGGACCTGCCTCCTTCCACCCTTCCAGTGGCCCCAGCAAAGGACACATGATGGTGTTTCCTGTAGGTTGACCTGGGCTCCCAGAAGCAGGTGACGGGGATCATCACCCAGGGCGCCCGTGACTTTGGCCACATCCAGTACGTGGCTTCCTACAAGGTGGCCTACAGCAACAATGGCGTCAAGTGGACTGAGTACAAGGAGCCAGGGGCCGTGGACAGCAAGGTGGGTGTCTGTCACTCTCTACTGGCTATTTGAGGGGCGGTAGGGGTCTGGGCCCGGGGCCTCGAGGGGAGAGGCTGACTCCGGGCCACCCCTGCTCCCTCCCTGCCTCCAGATCTTCCGCGGCAACTTGGACAACAATTCCCACAAGAAGAACGTGTTCGAGACGCCCTTCTTGGCTCGCTATGTGCGCGTGCTGCCCGTGTCCTGGCAGAACCGCATCACGCTGCGCCTGGAGCTGCTGGGCTGCTAGCGCTTGCTCACCAGCGCGGCCCGAGGGGCCGGAGGGACCACGGCCTGCCCCGCCTGCTGTGGCCTACAGTCCCCTCTCCCCCTATAGGCCTTAGGAGAGGCACCCGAGGCCGCCACTCGCCCTCCCCTTTTCTTCCGGCTCCACAGTGGCCCCAGTCCTGGTGTTCACGTTCTTCAAGGGCGACGGTCTGGGATTCAGTCTGGGATGCAGGCCGAGTAAGGGGCGGCTTTCCAGCACCCACCTGCCGGGATTCCAGGCCCCCGCGCTGGGGTGACTGTAGAGGGTCTTCCTGAGCCCCTTGCTGCACACTCATTCCCAAGTCCTCAGATGGAGGCTGTGTCCCCCGACAGCAGAGCCCCGCCAGGTGCCAGGTCACTGATTGCAGTCTGGGGCACAAGCTGCCAGCCCATCCTGCACCTCCCCAACGTAGCTCCTTATCTCCCCAGAGACCCCTCTTGATCCCTGTCCCTAGGAAGAAGACGGGGGCCCTGGGTCTGTGGAGAGACGGGCGATGGGGCCCTCTCGGCGGAGAGCAGGAGGCTGGCAGGGCGGACGGGGGTCTTCGTGCTGGCTCCTCCCCCAGGCCGTAGGCAGCTTCCCAAATATATTTGTATTCACCACTGGAACTGGGCTCTGCGTCCTCATTGCTCGTCACCGCTCCTCCCAGGGGCACTTACGGGGTGCTGGTCCCCCATCACCACCCTGGATTCTCTGGTTACCTGCCCAGGTGCATAGACAGCAGGAGGAGGGACCCTGGGGAGGGCCGCTGACTCGCCGCTTTCCTCCTTTTCCTTCTCCATCTCCGTCTCCATCTGGCTTGGGCGCAGCCGCTGCTTGGTGTGGGGCCAGGGGTGCCTGGCACTGAGGCTGCCTCTTGGGCTGCCTCTGCCACCTTCCCACGCCAAGAAGAGCGGTGGCCACTGCTGGCTTCCTCTCCGGCGACTTCCCCTTTCTCTGCCACCTGTGCGCTGGGCTGCAGAAACTGTTAGAAGCCTGCAGAGCCTGGGCTGCTTCCAGAGCTGTGGCAGGCAGGCCCAGTGAGGGCAGTGAGGGGAGGCAAGAGGGGAGGGGGTGCTGGCGGGTAGGCACAGGGCCTCCTGGCCCAGCACATAGGTTCTGGGGAGGCGGCTTCCCTTGGGATCTGGGCCTGCCAGGAAAGGGGTCTTCTCCTCCAGGAAAGGGGAAGTGGCAGGGCCTGGTGAGCCCGGAAGGGGCAGCAGACAGGAGCGCTAACTGGGGAAGCAGCCAGTGGGATTGCCCCTGTCTCTTCCCTTGTCCTCCCCTCTCCTCTCCACTTTTCTTTCCTGAACTGGGGAACCCAGGGCCTTCACACTGAGCCCTTTCCTATTTTGAGACTGCCTTGCTCAGGCGCCTGAGCTGAGCTCAGTGTGTCTTGAGACCATGGGTGTGCACCACACCGGCTCCTTCTGAGGCGCTGGGGCTGGAGCTGAGGGTCTGCACACGCCACACAAATGCTTTGTAGCTGAAGTCCACCCAGCCCAGCCCACCTGCTGGTAAGATGTATTGTCCTGACCAAGCTCTGCGAACCAGCCTGAGAAGGCTCTGGCCACCTCTGGGCAGCAGTTGGTCGGCCTCGTGGCCACCAGAGGGCAGGTGAGGCGGTGCTGGCAGCACATCAGGGAAACCACTCTGGAGGTGTCTCCTTCCAGAGAGCCGCCTGCTGCCAGGGCTTCTTGCAGGCGGGGTTAGAAGCAAAGCCCTGGGTACTAGTCGCCATACAAACTGGGGTGTTGGTCACCTCACCTGGGGAGCTGCCTAGATCGGCTTGAGTCTTTCTGGGGTTGCAGGCTCCTGGACATCCCCCTTGAGCCTTTCCTTCTCCAGCCCTGCTCTGGCCTCACCTGGGGAGCAGCTCCATCCAGATGTCTTCTTGGAATGTTTTTGCTTCCCAGTGACCCACTGTAAATTGAGCCTTGTCCTCTTTGCAGAAGGGGGAAACTGAGCCTCACCCTCGCCTCATAGCTGGGCCCCTTTCACATCGGGTACTTGGTACAGCGGTCACAAGGCTCTTGCCTGGTTTGGGAGCCAGCAGTAACCTCTCATTCCTCCTTCCTCATCTTTATAGGCTTCTAGCGCCCCCTCTTGGGCCCTGTGCGGGGTCCCTTCCCTTTGGCTCCTCCCTGTTGCTATGCCTCTGCAAATTCACTTTTCCTTCCTGACTGCAGTCTGGAGGTGTTTGTTCCGCCCACCCCGGGCCCAGGGGACTTACAGTGACAGAGCTGCTCCCTCCTGCTGTCCCCCCACCCTGTGGCTGTTCCCACAGGAATCTGTTCCCCTGCCTCTCTTTGGAACCCAGGCTCCTTTCTGATCCTGGTTTAAATGTTCAGGACTCACAGCCTCAAGTCACAAACCCTGGGTTCAAATCCTGCTTTGGAGTGACTTGGGCAATGCCCCCAGACCCAGGTTCTCAGTTCATCTGAATAATGGAAGAAAAAGGGCTGACACGTCCTTTGCCAGGTCTGAAGAGGAGACACACAAGCACTAGTGCCAGTCAGCCCCCATTGGGGGCTGTTGTCACGAGTTTCTGGGTGGATGCCCATGCCTCGCCTCTTTGTCTTCCCCTCCATCCTGCTCGGGTCAGATTTGTCTCTTACTGCAAAGGAACCTTCATGGGCTCCTTCTGCCCGTGTGGTGTGTCTGGTGCTCAGCACTAGGGGGATTTGCCGTCCAGTTCCCACTGCAGACCTGTACCCGAGCTCTGCTTTGCTAAGTGCAGACCTGCGCACACAGGTGGACACACGCACTGTCTTGAGCTGTATTAAGAAGAGGCCCTGGGCTCTGCGACCCTGAGGTCCTGTCCCACCATGACTGACTCACTCAGGTTTCCCGGTGGAGCAGACAGAGAAGGGGCAGTCTGGCTGGGAAAGAAAACACTCTGTCCAAACAGGCATCCTGAGAGGGGCTCCCACACCTACATGCCAGAATCCTAGGGAGCCTCACCTTCCTTGGCAGAAGCCTGATTGGCCTTTGGGTTGCTGGGGTGCCCCATCCTCCCCTCCCTGCCCTCGCCCACAGACTCCCTTTCAAGCTGGTTTACTAGAGAGTGGTTCCCACGTGCCAGCCCTGACTTAGGAGCCCAGCGACCATTTCCCCAGGACATGTCTGCACCCCCCTCGTCTCCGCGGGGTGTTGGCCTTTGGAACTCCCACCCACCCAGAGTACTGGAGAGGGGCTTCCCTGCTCAGTCCAACTGTGTTTTATAAACTAGGGTGTTTTCACGGGAGAACAAACGCTCCCCTCCCAGACACTCCTGGGCGGCTTCCTTGGGGTGGTCCCCATTCAGTCGCGAGGCTGCTCAGGTCTGCACCTCCCCCTCCCCTGGGGCCCTGCCTGGAAGGGAAAGGGGCGTGTGTTTCTTTAAGGGGCGGCTCCGCGCTTCTCTCTAGGCCATTCAAGATCCCTAAGTCCCCGGCTTGGGCCCGGGCAGCCTCTGATCGGGACGACCGTCGAGGAGTTGGCTGGCTGGGGATCGTACTTGGCTCGGGAGTCTGGGCTCCTGGGGCTCGCAGGTTCTTCCTTTCCTGGGTGTCCCGGGCAGGGCTGGGGTTGGGGAGCAGGGTCCTATGGGACCCAGGACCCACGCAGTTCCTGTGGCTGGACCGCGCTGGATCTCCCGCCAGGGCGCCCGGGCACAAGTGGAGCGCGAGCTAGGCGGGACGCGTGCAACCTCGCGCGGACCTGGGGCGCGGCGGGCTGGACCCCCCACCCCGGGACGCCGGCTCCTTCCTGTAAGCCCCTCAGGCTGCACGCGCAGCGCGCCAAACTCTGTTCCGGCACCAGGACTGCGCTGGGCGAGCGCGGGGATTCGGAGGGAGCCAGGCCTTGGGCCAGTGGGGCTCGTGCGCTAAGGAGCGCGACGCGGAGGGGGTCCTAGGTGGGAGAAGACGTAGCCCAGGGAGGAGATGCGCGGGGACCCTCGTCCCCCGCTGGCCGGTGGCCACGCACCGCCTCGCGGGTCTTCTGTCTACGCAGCGGGGCCGCGGCCGGGCGTGCGCGCCGCAGACACTCCGCGTCGCGCTTTCCGGGAACAGGAACCCTGTGCTAACCCGGGGTCGCTTGTTGGATCCCTCCCCTGAGATCGGGGCGCACAGCTGCTCTGGCTGGCGCCTGGGGACTCGTCCCCGCCGGGCCTCTGAGGTGTCTCCGCAGCCTGTTGACAGGTGACCCCCACCCCGCAGGAGGCGAAGGGGCCTCCGGCAAGGGGCCCCAGACGGCCAGAGACCTGAACTTTCTCTTAGGCGAAAATAATTCGCCAAAGATGAAGCCCCATGCGTGGCCCTAGCCTCAGTTTCCCAGCCACGGAGAGAAGGGAGTGAGGGAGGAACAGACGCGCGGGTATAATGAGAGGCTTTGCTTTGTAAATGGGAACAACAGTTATGGCAGCGAAGGCCGAGAGCTTGCTCCGGGTCAGTAGAACACGGTGTCCCTTCTTCTCACAGATGTTTTCTGCCTGGTTCATTGTGACTCCCATTTTGCAGTGAAAGAAACTGACGCCCAGAGCGCTTCAGAGACTGGGCCGAGGACACACAGGAAGTGGGTGGAGCCAGCACCGAATCTGAGTAGCCAATGGGCTCCCGGAACGCCAGGTCTGCGATCCTCATCAGCTCCTCTTCCCAGAGCACGGGCTGTGTTTCTGAAACTGGATGTGATTCATCTTTCTGAATCTTCACCGTAGACCTGCGGGGAGGTGCTGTTAGAACCCCCTTTTTCTTCTTCCAGCACAAGGGGGATTGAACCGAGGCCTTTGCACGGAGCTGTACCCACCAGCCCTTTTTTTTTTTTTTTTTTGAGACAGGGTCTCGCTTTGTAATTCAGGCTGGCTTTGAGCTCACTATGTAGCTCAGGCAAGCCTGGAACCCAGCAACCCTCCTGTCTCTGCCTCCCCAGTGCTGAGATTACAGGCGTGAGCCACCATGCCCGGCAACCACCAGCCCTTTTTTGGTTTTGATCCAAAATCTTGCTGAGTTGCTAAGTTGCCCACACTGGGCTCAAACTTGCTCTTCTCCTGCCTCAGCCTCCCAGAGGCCTGGGGTTGATTACCTGTGTGGCCAGGTTAGTATCCTCTCTCTCTCTCTCTCTCTCTCTCTCTCTCTCTCTCTCTCTCTCTCTCTTTCTTTCTTTTTCTCTCTCCTTCCTTCCTTCCTTCCTTCCTTCCTCTCTTTTTTCTACAGGTGAGGAAATGAAGGTTGAATAACTTGCTCAAAGCCACCCAGCAGGACGCAGGTGTGTCCCTCTCTAACACTGAGCCAGGGTCTGGGTGTCCCGGCAGCCAGATGATTCACAGGGTGACACACTGCCAGGCGACTGTGCTGACTGGTCTTGGGTCTTCTGGATGGCTGAGGAGTCGGTGGCTGGGGTAGCCAGGGTTAGCAAGAGAATACGAACCCGGTGAGGGGCTGTGTCTTGGATCTTGGTGCCTGAGACGATGCTGGACATGGGAGATGCACGGTACATACTTGTGCAGTCAGTGAGATCAAGTTTCAGCTCATCATCTACCTGGTAAGCTTAGGCAGACATCTTGGTATTCTAAACCTCAGCTTCCTTGCTGCCTTGTGTGGGTAATAGTTCTGACACCATGGGACTTGCAGGTAACTAGATCCATGAAAGTGCGCTGATGTTTAGAGATCAGTTTTTAAATATGCCCAGTCACACAGAGGATCGGCTGAAAAGATTTCAAGCGAGTTCTGCTTCTATCATTTTCTGTCTGTGTGACCTTTGCATAGTTGCTTCATGTCTCTGTGCTTCTTTTTATTTAGATAGGATTTCATAAGTAATTTAGGCTGGTCTCAAACTCAAGGTGATCTTCCTGCCTTGGCCTCCCTAGCTCTGGAATTACAGGCATGTGCCACTGCACCTGGCGTGTTTCTGTGGTTTTGAATGCATATTTAATTTGTGGGTGAAATGAAAGAATAAAATTTTCCTTGCCAGGAATGGGTTGGGGGCTCTTGGGAGGATCTTGGAAGTTGCTAGATGTAGAAGCCCTTTAAAAACCAGGAAGGAGAACCAGAGGTTTAGCTGAGTGGTTCTGGTGCCTGCCTAGCAAGCGCAAGGTCCCTGGTTCGATCCCTGGTAACCACATACTACAATACTGGGTGTGGTGACTCATGCCCACCAGAAGTCAGTATCACATACCACAATGCCAGGCGTGGTGGCTCACGTAATCCCAGCACTCCCAGAGGCAGAGGCAGAGGCAGGAGGATTGCTGAGTTCAAGGCTTGCCTGGGCTACATAGTGAGCTCAGGGCCAGCCTGAACTACAAAGTGAGACCCTGTCTCAAAAAAGAAAAAAGTTAATGTTCACCATCAGTTTTACTATTCTGAGTGTTTGTCCCTGTCCCTCGCCATGCCAACTCTTGCCCAAAGAACTGGGCAAACATCAGGAACTCTCATCTCCCTGGCTTAAGGCCACTGTAGGGCCGGTGTGTAGCTAGTGGTAGAGGGCATGCCAGTGTTGGGTGAGGCCCTGGGTTCCATCCCCAGCACTTCAGAAAAAACAAAAGGCAGAGAAGTACCTGTGTGACTGGTCTAACTGCTTATAAGAACATACCAGTTCTTATAAGAACTGCTTATAAGAACCAGTTTTCTGGTTAAATTAGAAATAGAAGAAAAAAATTGTAGAGACATCTTTGAGTTTAAAAAAATATGATGGAAGATGATTTTACATTGGCTTAGACTTTGGTCTATTAGGTTTTTTGCTGTGATGAGGGTGGGGCCCAGCGCTTGGGCAGGCAGGGCACTCCACCACTGAGCCAGCCCTGGGTCAGACTTTTACTTTGGGGCTTCTGTTGGCATCAGACATCCCCAGGCACTTCTGTCTTCGAGGAGGAAGCCATTGGCCTAAGGTGAGGGCTGCTGAGGGCTGGTGATGGGCCCTGGCACATGTGTGGGTGCAGGATTACTGGAGCTGGTGTTTTAATTAGGATTGCCCTAGGGTCTGTGAGGCTCGGATGCCAGTGTTGCATACATTTTGAGGAGTCTGCTCGGCTTTGTTTTCCCCTTAATCTTATTATTTTTAATGCATGATTTTACAAAAATACATGGAAGGGGGATATAAATGTCACATCGTGATGAAAACATGTGATCCGTTCTTCCTCAGCAGGCCCCATGCATGCCCTCGGGGAGCACTGCTGGCGGGTGAGCTGTCCTGAGAGGCTGCAGACGCTGCGGGCAGAGAGGGGCAGTGGGTCGGGCCGGACCTGGCGCAGCCGCTCCAGCGCCCACAAGCTTCAGTCCCTCTCTGCTTCCCTCTTGGTTCCCAAAGTGCAGCCTCGAGGAGGGAGAGGAAATGGGCTCACGGGAGGGAAGCCCTGTGCCAGGCTCTGGGTAGTCATTTCCCTGAGTCTGGTGCGGTGGGTTAGAAGATGAGCTCTGCTGCTTTCTGGCCAGCAAGTTATAGATTCTTCCAGTGCTTTACTTTCCTCGTCTGTAAAATGGGGATCCTGCAGGTCCCAGCTCTGGGGGTGCAGTGAGGATCCAGTGAGAGAGTAAGTGCCCGTTAACTCAGCAGTTCCTGCTTGTCTTTTGCTGTTCGCGGGTCATACCCTGTCTGGTGAGGCTCAACTCTGCCCCCCAGGACACTGTTAGTACAGGGGACCTGCTCAGGGGACAGTGTGGGTGGGAAGGTGGCAGCTCTGCCCTCCCCCGAGTCCATGCGTCGCTGCGGTGGCTGCCAGCAGGCTGGGGAAAGCCCACCAGGGAAAGGCGGCCCAGTGCTTCAGCGCTGGACCTGGACGTACCGCTCGTTGTGTCCGATCACTGCTATTTATTACCATTGTCCTGGCAGGAGACTGTGCCCTGCATAGAGCTCTGTCACTGAGGGGGGCAAGAGAAATACAGCAGGGTGAGTCTTATGTTAGGGTCCCCAGCTCACAGCTGAGGAAACGTGCTCAGACCCAGGTAGCCGATGAGTGCTGCTGGCCCTCTGCACCCGCGGGGCGCAGCAGTGGAGAGCACACTAGACTGTGGGGCTGGACAGTATTTGGACAAAAATCATCTATGTAGCCTTCTTTGTTATTATTCCCGGAGTAGTACAGTATAATGACCACAGAGCATTTATATATATATTTTTGAGACAGTTCTCACTAAATTGCTAAGCTGCACAGGCTGGGCTTGGTATCCTCCTGCCTCAGCCTCCCAGTGTTGGGATTAGAGGCATGCACCATCACAACTGGCTGAGTTTTCATTCTATTTGGTGTTATAAGTAATCTAGAGGTGATTTAAAGTACATAGGGAGATTGCATAGGTTAAATGTAATACTATATATACTTTACATGAAGGAGCTGAGCATCTTTGGATTTTTGGTGTCCTCAGGGGTCCTGGAACAAATCTCCACAAATACCAAGAGAGGACTCGGGTGGAGATGGGATTTGAGCCCTGATCTTCCCGTTCCCCAGGCCTGTGCAGGGCTGCCCAGTTCCCTTCACCAAGAGCGTCATGGGTGCCAGTGGGGATTCCTCTTGGGCAGGAGCCGAGGCCTCAGGGCGGCACTGTGCTGTCTGCAGAGCTCAGTGCCAAGGCTGCGTGGGCCTCAGGGTTTCTGGAACACCATCAGGGAGAACGGCGGTCTCCGCTTCTGGCTTCCTCCCCTCTTCACATCCGGAAAATGGCACTTTCCTCCGCAGCCCGGCCACCTTCCAGGCAGTGCTTTGCTCTTCACCCTCTCAGCCTTCATGTGTCCCCTCCCTGTCCCCGAGCTCAGGCGTTCATACCACACTTCTTGAGGTTCTGGCGCAGTGGCGGCTGCATGTTCAACTCTGTCCGCCCTAAATGGCGCCTGAAGCGCTCTGCAGGCTGCTACGCGATAATCATAGCTGTATTTGTGGGTGCTGCTGTCACTCCGGTCTTGTTTTCCTTTGCCCTTCCACATGCCCCCAGGGGACGTTTTCAGGGTTCGAGTCTGATCTTGCAGCTGTTCTGCTTAAAACCATGTGTGGGAGCCCGGGGTCTCTGGTACAGAGGACAGGCGTCTGGGCCCAACACCGCGGACATCTACACGCTTCTGTCCTCCTCCCTGTCGGTCAGGTCTTGGCAGGACCCAGAGTTTACTCCAGATGGTCCTCACAAAGAGACCCTAATGGGCGGGCGCTGGCTTTTGGACTGCAGGGCACAGAGTCAGGGAACTACAGGGGAGAAATACTGACGGCCGCCGCCCTCCTCCTGTGGGGAGAAGTGACCCACAGCGAGCGCTGGATGTGAGGAGAGAAAGGCAGAACGTGGGCCTGGGATCGCGGGGCACAGGTGGACGGCACCTGCCCTACAGGCTGTCCCTGTTCCAGGCCCATTTGCAGGGATGTCCCCACTAGGACCAGCCTGTCCTGCATCTCAGAAACCCCTGTGTCGTCAGTCTTTCTGGGCCTCCATCCTGTCCTCGCCCTGGCTTGGGGACCCCTGCCTGTGCCTCTCTGCCTTCCCCGGGACAGAGCTCCTCCAGCACAGGGCGCCCAACACAGGCAGGGGTAGGGCAGGGCAGGGTGGGTCAAGAAGGCACCAGCTCAGGTGCAGAATATAAGCAGGAGGGGTGGGTTTTCCAAAAATTTTAGTGCTCATGATGACATATTTTAATGTGATATTTTGTTTTGTTTTTGAGACAGGGTCTCGATTTGTAGTTCAGGCTGGTCCTGAGCTCGCTGTGTAGCTCAGGCAAGCCTCGAACTCAGCAATCCTCCTGCCTCTGCCTCCGGGAGTGCTGGGATTACAGGCGTGAGGCACCACACCTGGCACTGTGGTATGTGGTATTGACTGCTGGTGGGTGTGAGTCACCACACCCGGTGTTGTGGTATGTGGTTATCGGGGATCGAACCAGGGACCTTGTGCTTGCTAGGCAGGTGCTGGAACCACTGAGGTAAATCTGCAGCCCATTAATGCGATATTTTTAACAGTGGAGTCAATAAAGCCCATGGGCCAGTGGCTGTTTTAGTTGAGTTTCCACCCAAATGGGAATGGTTCCCTAGAGGTATGCTAGCATGATATTTAAACTTTCTTTTCTTCTCTCCTTCCTTCCTTCTTTCCTCTTTCTCCCCTTTCCTCCCTCCCTTTCTTTTCTTCCTTCTACTCAACTTTCTCTTCTCTGTCTCAGTATTGGTAAGTCAGCCCAGATCTTCACTGAACTATATCCTCAGCCCCCTTTTCTTTATTTTGAGAGAGGGTCTCATTCAGTTGCTGAACTTGGGGTCGTCCTGCCTCAGCCTCCCAGAGGGCTGAGATTACAGGTGCTCCCAAGAGTAGTTTACCTGTGGTTTGCTTGGCTCTGAGAGCACCACCTGGCCTGTGGAAAAGGGTCCGCCAGAAACTGCTGAATGAGTGAACGAGTGGGTGCTGAACAGGGGGACTCGGGGCCCCCCAAAGTGGGCTTCTCTAACGGGCTTGTTTTCTTCCTCGTCCCAGTGGACTGTGGGGCCCAGCTCGCCCAGGACGCCCTGGTGCTGCCGTCATGTGTGCCTCAGTGGGTCCACTGCTCTTGCTCTTGCTGCCCTGCGTCCCTGGATTGCCCTTCTACGACGGCTTCTACTACAGTCCCAGGGGCAGGAGCCTTGGCAGTGGCCGCGGGGAAGGTGGGTGTCCCCAGGTTCCTGGGGCGAGGACAGCCACAGCGCAGCACTCCGGGCTCCTGGGGTGGACCAGCCTCATTTCTCGGGTGAGAAGAAGAGGTAGTTTAGTTGCTTGGGGTCTGCCAGCTCCTCGGGCGTGGCTGTTCCGCTCAGGGATGGGCTGTTGTGTTGTTTATGTTTTCCCCAAAGTCCTGCCAGTTCTTCAAGATCTGACCTACATGCAGCCTCCCGGGGTCTCCCCAGTGGAGAGGCGACCCGAAGTCTCATCGATGTGACTTTGAATCTTAGTTCTGCCTCTTACTAGCTGAGAGGCCTGAAAACAGGCATGGGGCTTGTGCCCTTGTGGGGTCTCACACTAAACATGAGGTGGCCTTTGCTCAGTGACCTGGTCCTGTGGCTGCCTGTTGAACTGTGCTGAGTGTTCTCCCGAGGCCCTAGGACTGCCTGCTGCACAAATTCTGCCCTTAGCTCACCAGGTGTTTGGAAAGGGTTCTGGTAGACTGTTGCCCACGTGCTGAAGGGGAGGCTGTGACCTCCGGAGGCCACTGTGGCAGGAAGCACATCCCCAGAGGACTTGCTTGGAGAGGCCCTTATTTTTACTTTTTGTTTTTTGAGACAGGGTCTCGCTTTGTAGTTCAGGCTGGCCCTGACCTCACTATGTAGCCCAGGCAAGCCTCGAACTCAGCAGTCCTCCTGCCTCTGCCTCCCGAGTGCTGGGATTACAGGCGTGAGCCACCACGCTCAGTACTGTGGTATGTGGTTATCAGGTATTGAACCAGGGACCTTGCCCTTGCTAGGCAGATGCTGGAACCACTGAGCTAATGCCAGGAATTTAAACTTAGTGAGTTGGGACAACAGGCATTTCTTTAAGGCACAAGTCCACAGCTCAGTGTTTTGGAGGGGCAGCTGGGTGCCCAGTCCTTGTAGAGCTGGGCGAGGGTGTGGATGGCTCTGCCCAGCCCAGGTGGGCTGTGGCAAGGCCCCTCTGTGCCACTTCACCTCCAGGCCTCTTCAGTGGAGTAAAGTTGGTGGTGGAGACGCCTGAGGAGACCCTGTTCACCCACCCTGGTGCCAGTGTGATCCTGCCCTGCCACTACCACTATGAGCCAGCTGTGGAGTTCCCCAGGCCCGTGCGGATCAAGTGGTGGAAACTGTCGGGGAACGGAGCCCCGGAGCAGGACGTGCTGGTGGCCATCGGGCAGAGGCTCCATTCGTTTGGGGCCTACCAAGGGCGCGTGCAGCTGCGGCAGAACTGGGAGCGTGAGGCCTCGCTGGAGCTGCAGGACCTGCGGCCTGAGGATTCGGGGCGCTATCGCTGCGAGGTTATCGATGGGCTGGAGGACGAGAGCGGCGTGGTAGAGCTGGAACTGCGGGGTGAGGCCCTAGCTGTGGCTGGGCAGTGTGGGACCGGGAGGGAGCCTCCAGACCTTTGTGGATTACACATCGGAGCATATCCCGTCCTCAGAGCAGCTGGGAGGAAGCTGCTATCCTTACCATCCCATTTTACAGATGAGGAAGCACAGGGAGGTCAAGTAACACGGCTTGTAGATGGTAGGGCTGGTGTTTGAACCTAGGCAGCAGCCTCCAGATCCACTGCCTTTATTCCA
This sequence comes from Thryonomys swinderianus, assembly GCA_004025085.1. Taxonomy (NCBI): domain Eukaryota; kingdom Metazoa; phylum Chordata; class Mammalia; order Rodentia; family Thryonomyidae; genus Thryonomys; species Thryonomys swinderianus. The sequence continues at coordinate 22,373 of PVIC010009161.1, read as the reverse complement.
TCAAGCTCACGTCCCGTTCAGGGAGAATAAAACGGGAGCTTGTCCCACAGTTCATCAGAGCTGGAGCTGAGATTCAAGCAGGGCTTGCAAACAATAAACGAACCAGGCAGGCCAGGGGGTGCTGGGCCTGGGCTTGTGCTGAGATTTGGCCTCCGCGGTGGGAGCTGAGGAGGACAGATGCAGGCCTAGGGCTGCTGGAGTTTCTAATTTGACAAAAACAAACAAGCAAAGCAAAACCAAACCTTATCTTTCTATGCAAAAGAGCTGGGTTTTTTTTGTTTTGTTTTTTGTTTTTTTGAGGCAGGGTTTTGTTTTGTAGTTCAGGCTGGCCCTGAGCTCACTATGTAGCCCAGACAGGGCCCAAACTCAACAATCCTCCTGCCTCTGCCTCCTGAGTGCTGGGATTACAGGCGTGAGCCACCACGCCCAGCACTGTAGTGTGTGGTACTGATTGCGGTGAGTGTGAGTCACCATGCTTGGTATTGTATGTGGTTACCGGGGATCAAACTCAGGACCTTGGGCTTGCTAGGCTGGCACTGGAACCCTCCAAGCTAAGTCTTTGGCCCAGGGCTGGCTTTTTATGTAAAAGTCTCCTACTCTTAGAAAAGCCCCTTTACTGAGCAAAACAGCCAGCCTCTGCCATCCAGTCTGAGTGTCCTGTGTCCTGACTCCTCTGTCTCTGGCAAGGGGCTTGGTGTGCTGTCGTCTCTGCTCCCTGCTCCGGAGGCAGCTATGGAGGAAGAAGCTCCAGTGGCTCCAGCCGTCTAGCCTGGGAGTGCTCTTCCTGTGTGAGCAGGGACTCGCAGGAGCTCCTCCCTTACTTGCGCCAGTGGCTGGGAGGAGAGATGCTCAGTTTCTGTGGCATCTTCGCTCTGGAGGCTCAGAGGGGCCACACCACTGCTGCGCTGGAAATGGAGGTCAGGGAGAAGCTGCAGGAGTCACTGTTCTGTGTCTGCGGGGAGACTAGAGACCCAGGGAGCCCCTGCCGTGTTCCCAAAGCTGGAGGCCCTGGGAATTTGGGATGAGACCAGACTTCCCTGTAAGCCCAGGTAGTTCTGAGCTGATTTTCTGGGCTGAGGGCTTCTCTGCCCCTCTGGGTGGCTTTGCCCAGTGCCTGGCTTCCTAACTCCACTGAGACTAGAGCTCTGGTGCTCGGGATGTTCTCAGGTCCCTGGCCACAGGGAGATGCTCCAGGGACTCCCAGCCCTGCTTCTAAACCACACAAGCCAATCTGGGGTCTCCTTCCAGAGTTATCTCCACTCCATCTCACTGGGTAGGGACAGAATCTTAGATGATCAAAAAGCTTTTTTATCATAGTAAAATCTCCAACATGCACGGAAACTTTGGAGGGGAGTCTGTTGTTCCTGTCTGATGCTGGTGACCAGGAGACAGACCAGTGCCCCGGACTTCCTGGTCTCCTTTAAGAGATCTTCATCACTGCTATTCCCTGTCCTTTCTCTGTATTTGCCTGAGAAACTTTACATTAAGAATGACATATACAGTTGGTCCTCTGTACCTGTAGGTTCCACATCTAAATTCAACCAACTCACAGGTCAAAAATATCAAAAAAATTACAGAATGTTCCAGAAAGGAAAACTAGAATTTAATGCATGCCGAGCACTCTGCTGAATCCTGAGAATGATGTGTAGACACTGTATTAGGTATTACTATACTATACTAAGTAAGTAAGAGATGGCTTAAAGCAGTGGTCCCTAACCTTTTAGATACCAGAGACTGATTTTGTGGAAGACAGTTTTTTCACAACTGGGGGAGGGGATGATGCAAGGGCATTACATTTATTCTGCGCTTTATTTCTATTATTACATTGTAGTACAGACGTTTCTTCCCATGTAAATCTATATTGCAGCTGGTCCCCAGCACTAGCATCACTGCCTCAGGTCCACTTCAGATCATCTGTTAGATTTTCATAAGGAGCCGGCAACCTAGATCCCTCAGCTGTGCAGTTCCCAGCAGGGTTCTTGCTCTCATGAGAATCTCACTTGGCTGCCGGTCTGACGGGGAGTGGGGTCAGTGGCAGTGAGAGTGGTGGGGAGTGAGTGTAAACACAGATGAAGTTTCTCTTGGCTGCTGCTGCCCCAGCTACCCTCTGAGCCACTCTCTTCCCATCCTCAGGCGTGGTCTTTCCCTACCAGCCACCCCAGGGCCGCTACCAGCTCAACTTCCTGGAGGCTCAGCAGGCCTGCGAGGAGCAAGGAGCAGTGGTTGCCTCCTTCGAGCAGCTCTTCCGCGCCTGGGAGGAGGGCCTGGACTGGTGCAATGCTGGCTGGCTGCAGGACGGCTCTGTGCAGTACCCCATCACCCTGCCTCGGGAGCCCTGCGGGGGCCTGGGCCTCGCACCCGGCGTGCGCAGCTATGGCCTGCGCCACCACCGCCGGCACTTCTATGACGTGTTCTGCTTCACCGCTGCCCTCAAGGGTGAGTGGAGTGGCCGAGCCCTGGCGCGTGAGTGCAGTGTGCATCTGGGACCTGTGGGAGGGCAGCACCTGGGGGCCTCTGGGCCCCTCTGCCTGCCCACTGCACCCTGCCGGGGGGTCTGGAGCACCAGTCCTGAGAGCAACAATGTCCATGGAGTTTAGAGCTCTTTGCAGCTGCTGCTTCCTGTCTGTCTTTGGTTTATACATTTATCAAATAGTTCCTGAGTGTCTATTCTACGGTGCAGCTTTGCCAAGGCTGTGGAGCATCAGACATAGGGAACACACCTGTGTGCATATAACAGTTCACTAAGATAAACATGGGATCGGAAATTGCCTCTGTGCTGTGTCCCAAGACCTTGGAAAAGTGTCTAGCACACACTGGGTGCCCAGGAAATGACCGAATGATTGAAAGGCTCTAATAGCCCTGCCTAGGCTGGGTGCATTCTGGGAAGGATGACAAAGGAGGGACCTCAGCCCCATGGTAAGTGGGGTGGTGAGATGGTGAGATGAAGCCTGGGAAGGTGCCCCTCCAAGTCCACTACGGACACCCACAGGGTCTGCCTGGGCCCAGATGGTTGCTGCAGCCCCTGTCCTCACTGCTGCCCCTTGCTGGCTGCCCGGCGCTCATACTCGCTCTCCCCCAGGGTGGGTGTACTACCTGGACCACCCAGAGAAGCTGTCGCTGACAGAGGCCCGTGAGGCCTGCCGGGAAGATGGCGCCCGCATCGCCAAGGTGGGCCAGCTCTTTGCCGCCTGGAAGTTCCATGGCCTAGACCGCTGCGACGCTGGCTGGCTGGCAGATGGCAGTGTCCGCTACCCTGTGGCTCACCCCCGCCCCAACTGCGGGCCCTCAGAGCCAGGGGTGCAGAGTTTCGGCTTCCCAGACCCACAGAGCCGCTCCTATGGAGTCTATTGCTACCGCCAGCGCTAGGCACCCCCAGTTCTGTAGCTGCCTCCCTCCACCCCAGATCTGTGCTTATGGACTAGTTTCTTTCCCCAGGTGGGCTGGGGAAGTTTCTGAATTTTTTATACTTCTCAACTTAAAATTTAAAGATATTATATTTTGGTAATATCAACTGTCAACTCCTTGGACTCCCTAGGCTCTCCTGCTCGAGTACATTTGGGGTCCATGGGCTTTCGGAAGGGTCGTCTGCCATCATGGATTCCACAGGGGCCAGTACCTAGATGGGCAGTGGCTGCCCGGGGCTCACAAAGGTGCAGGACCTGGTTGTTGATGGTAGCTGTCCTTCTGTCTCGGCCTGGGGAGGTAAAGGGCTAGGTTGGAGGGGGGTCTTTTTCATTCCCGGTGTCTCTCCTGGGCTTCTGGGTGAAATTTCTTCTCCTCTCCACTCTTTTTAGTTTCAGAGTCTGTGTTGTCCTCACATTGCTGTTTGGGACAGAACCTTTGGCGTCGTGTCTCCTTCACACAATAAATGGTGCTGTGGGCCTTGCTCCACCCTGGCCTCCCGGGTCTTGGTCAGTCTCGGGGCTCGGGGCTCTCAGGGTAGTGGGTGCAGTGCTGTCTTGGGCTTTCCAGGTAGGTGGGTAGGGAACTCTGTGCCTGTCCCTTTGGGCTGTCTTGGTTCTGGCCTTGCCTGCCCAAGGCATAGTTCGCCTGGGGTGCTGGCCTGGCACTGAGGTCTAGCTGTGTCCCCTGCCACGTATCCCCAAGGGTCCCAGCAAACCAGTGGGAGGAGTCTCAGGGGACAGGGCTGTGTCCTCCAGAGGGAGTCAGAGACCAGGGCCCTGGGACAGACCCTCTTCGGGCCTCACCCCATCTCGCCTAGGAAAGCAGACCGCTGCCTGTACACCAATGTCTGGCCGCTCACTATCAGTTTTCAGTCTATTTTTCTCTGACCTAGTCCTGCAGTGGTTGAAATTTGCTACAAATGCAAATTCCTGGGTCTCACCCAGACATAAACTTGGGGATAGGGCCCAAAGTCTGTTACCACAAAACATCCAGGGAATCCTGGTGCAGGTTTAAATGCCACAGCATAGACAAGGTATTTTGCCAGCAGACAGTCCTTGCCATATAATGACTTTTCTTATTTATGACTTTTCTTGTTTAAAGTCAGCTTCCTGTTGCTATAACAAGATACCAGAAATAATTAACCTGTTCTTCTCAGTACTGTGGATTGCACTCAGGGAGTGTTGAGGTACTCCCAGCCCCTCTTTTTTATTTTGAAAGGGGATCTTGTTAAATTGCCCAGGCTGGCCTTGAATTTGTGATTCTCCTCCCTCAGCCTCCTGAGTAGCTAGATGGCCTGTGTGGAGTACTGTGCCTGGCTGAGACAATAAACTTGTAAAGAGGAGTGGTTTGGGCTCAAGGTTTTGGTGGCTCCAGTCCAAGATGGAGGGGCCCAGTTAGTTTGGGCCTTGAGGCATGCGTCAGGACCCGTGGGCATGGTGGGCAAAGTACACACCTTAGCAGCAGGAAGAACAGAGCAAGAGGCCGGGGCCCCACGTCCCTTTAAAGGCCACCTTGCTATTTGGCCGGGGTCTACCTTCTTCCTCTGCCCACTCTCCTACTTCCAGTGCTGTTCGTAACTGGTCACACCAGCCAACACCCAAGTGTACACACAGCCACACCTGAAAAGCCACTCTTCTACTTCCAGTGCTGTTCGTAACTGGGCACACCTGGCTTGAACAGACGCACACCAGCAGGCTCTGGGACCAACCGCAGTGGAGATGTCCTGAGGAGGTGGCGGTGCTGGGGGAACCCCGGCTGACTCTCAGGGTTTGGAGAGGATCCACAGGCACGAAAGCCAGTTTCACTGACGCCTCACAGACTTGTAGGGGCAGAAAGCTGAGCCTGTCGGCAGATAGCCACCATGCCCTGAGAATATGAAAGCAAGATCCACTCTCCCCACGCCGTCTGTGGTTAGTTTTGCCGTCTGATGTTCTGCCCTGCTTTTGTACTCAGGCGACCAACCTGCTCTTATGGCTGCTAGTGGTGTGACAGCAAAGACCCGGCTGCCGGGGTCTCCCTGGAGATGTTCTTCTGCACATCCACACAGCACCAAGGACGGACCCGTCTCATGCATATGACAGCCACGCCTGGCACACTTACATACAAGCACATCCTGTATGTTCACACACACACACACACACACACACACACACACACACACACACACTTCTTACTCTTATGTATACAGAGAATCCAGTCAACGCACTGTCACTCTAGTAAAAGTAAAGATGTTGCAGGCTCTGAACAGACAGGAGTCACACCCATGTAGGGTCATTGGATCAAAATGTGTCCCCATAGCCGCCGTTCCTGAGAGCCCTTTCTGTAGGCCCCAGATTGTGGTTTGTCTGCTCCTTAAATTGAATAAAGGGAAAAAGAAAAGAAATAGATCTCTTCCAATGTCTTTATTATTATAATTATCATAATCTTTAGTTTTCAAAAATATAAATAGGTGCACGGAACCCTGGTGCCTGCACCGTCCCGGGGGTGGGGGGGGAGGGGAAGGGCGGGGCAGGACAACCCCTGGAAGGACGTGGCCCCACCCAGCCCTGGCGAGAGGTGGCTGACTGGGTGAGAGGACACTGGGGCGGGGACCCTTGAGGGAAGGTGACCCCAAGGTTGCAGAAGATCCTTCCGATATGGCTCTGTCCTGTCACTGGCCCCTCAGGCGTCTCTTGTCACAGATGCGTGACCTCCTGCTGCTTGCCTCTCTCACATTCTTCTGTGCGGCAGGTCCGAGTCTTCCGCTCTCCGGCCTCTTCCCATCCCAGCTCCTCTCCCCCCAGTCCCTCCGCCCTAGCTCTTCCTAGAGGTGAAATAACCAACCACAGCACTGCTCTCGGATAAAGTCAGGAAACAAAAAATAATCTTCTTTATTTAACTTAACCCCTTCCCTTCTCCCCCTGTCCCTGCACTTGTCCCTGGAAAGGCACAATGGGAGAGTGAAGAAATGTCTCTAAACTCAGTCCACGGGTTGTGATGAGTTGCTTTGCTTTGGCGTTTTGGGGAAAAATTAGACATGATTTTGGAGATTTGGGGGCAGGTGGGTGCATACACAATGTGGGATTTGGTTTCTCCTTCTTTAATGGGATTCCTTATATGACAGAAAGCAACAAGAAGAGGACCCCATGGGGGAGATGCGCGGTCTGGTCAGCCTGGTGGGCTCCTGGGCTCAGCGTCCTAGGCGATGTCCAAGGCTCGTCTCAGTGGCCTGAGCTCGGGCGGCCCTGCTGGGAGCTCCGCTTCTGTAGTCGACGCTTGTAGGTGGTGGCTGGGGCAAAGGGATATACGGCAGGGTAGTGAGCCGGGGAAGGGGGCCGAGCCTCGGCTCCCCGTGTGCCCTCTCCACTGCTGCCCTTCCCTGTGGATGCCCTGGGACAGGAAGGCAGCCGGCAGCTCTACTGGAGTCTGAGTGATTTTTCCCTGGGCCTCCTTGGCTTCAGGGGTGCAGGCTGGGGGTGGGAAGGCAAGCAGGCCACCATGGCCCCCTCTGTCCTGTGAGTGAATGTGAGCCCTCAGTAGACCCACTCCGCTCCCTTTGGCAGCAGGGGCCTGTGATGTCTGACCTCACCAGTCCAGGCCTATCTGGGGAGGCACAGGATCCCCCCGGGATAGCAAGCCAGGCCTGTGTTCCGGGGACAGGGAAGAGCTGTGCTTGGTCAGGGGAGGGCATGCTCACGGTCTGTGCAGGTGATCCGAGGCTCCTCCCAGTGCCCGCTGGGCTGGCACCGGATGGTGGGGACGTGGCGCTGGACGAAGCCATCTGTGCATTGGTACCGCACTAGGGAGTTGATCTCATACCGGTCCTTCCTCTGCCCAAGAGTCCTGGCGTGCTCCACCATAGGGGGGTCTTTGCAGGCCACTGAGGGGCAAATGTCTTTTAGAAAGGGTCTCCTGGGGCTTCTGTGATGTCATATGTGGCCCGGGCGTGTGGGAGAGGCACTGAGCACCCCCAGGGCCCAGCTCTGACTCCTGCAAGAATCTGGGGCTCTGTGTTCTAAAGTCTGGGTTCTTCTCTGATGTGCCTTGGCAGGAAAGGCATACCAGGTGAAAGGGTGGGAGAAAAGTAGGGAGATGGCAGAGGGCCAGGCAGGCCCTGTGTAGCTTCCTTATGAGAACACCTAGGGGACCTAGGGGAGATCTGGGGACACCGCATGAGCAGGAGGAGGCGGACATGTCCTACCTGTTACCTATGTCTGCAGGACCGAAAGCCTGACAACTCTGGTTCTGTGGCCAATGGCCTGGAACCCCAGAGAGAGGAGGCTCCTAACCCAGGTGCCCTCAAGAGTGGCTTTCTGCTACTGACACCTCTGAGTCTGTGGCGTCTGTGCGTGTGTCGGGGGACGTCCTGTCTCCTAGTCTAGGGTCTTCCCCTCTTGCTCCTTCCGTGAATGGTCTCTAGGAGTGAGCTGGCCCTTGCCACTGGCTCCAGGTTGCTGGTTCTGGGACAGGCTGCTGGTTCTGGGACAGGCTGCCAGTCATTTCCCGTCCTGTCTGATTTGTAAGGATGTCCCTGTAAACTAGGAAGGCCTATAATCCCCGCCTTCTGGGAGGCTGAAGCAGGAGGAGTACAGGTTTGCACCCAGCCCAGGAAACTTAGGAGCTTAGCCAGACCCTGTCTCAAAACACAAAGCAACAATAAAACAACAGCAACAAAACTGTAGCTCAGTGCTTCAGTCCCTGTGTTCAATCCCCAGGAGTGGGGGAGGGTTGTCCACACAGACCTTGCAGTTGGAAGACAAAGGGACTTGGCCCTGGTCACATCGTAAAGAGCCTCCATTAGTGTGGAAGTCCTGGCTCCCCCCAGGCCTCTGCCTGCCTTACCTGTGCCCTTTTTACACGTGAAAGGCAGGTGGTAATTGCAGGGGACGTCGTTCCACTCGCCCTTCTCATGCCAGATCATCACCACGCAGTCCTCTCCTGTGGCGAAGAAGTTGTCTGGCTGGTTGGGACGCCACTTTTCAAATTGCTGTGGGCAGGAGTGGAGAGGGGTGAGGGTGAGCAGGAGCCATGAAGCTGGCCTGTTCCCCACATTCCCCCAGCAGCCTCTCCGGTCTTCTTTTTTTTTCCACCCAATTCTGGCCCATCTTGGTGGTGGTGAAAGGTGCTGGGAGGATTGTGGCCAGCAGCGTTGTGTTAGTGCCACGGAAGCCACGGCCTCCAGGGTTTGTTCACCCTTCTGGCGCTAGCCTTTTGCAGAAGCCCAGGTCCCAGGGGTGTGGTCCTTCAGGGGACTCTGCCATTCAGGCATTAAAGCCCATATTGTCCACTGGGCATCTGTGCTGTCTGTCTGTGTCCTTATACAGACACAAGTCCGTCATGGGCCAGGAACTTCTCACGTGTCTGTGGACCTCTCATGGTGACTTAGGGTCATTGTTCAATGCTCTGCTCAACCTGCTCAGGCCTGTGCTGGTTCCCAGGGTAGGGGGACAGGAGACGTAGCTGAGCCCTCCAGGGCTCTGCTCCAGTGGCTGCCCAGGGAGTGTGCACATGGTGTTTGGAGGCATCTCTCTGTGGAGTCTTTACCCCTCCTCCCTCTGCTCTGTGGCTGGTGAACCTGGAGGAACTCACCAAGGGATGTCCATCTGACCAGCGGAAGTCCCCTTCGATGGTCCTGTCATTCAGGCCGACCCACTGATAGTCCTGAGCATTGCCTGGAGAGCGAAGGTGGGTTGAAACCAGGGGCTGGACACCCCGGGGAGTCTGGGGACTGCAGTTCATGGGAAGGAGGAGACGGAGGAGGAAGAGGACCTTCTAAGGTCCTTATGACGGTCTCAGCACAAGCATGTTGGTGAATACTTTGGACCCCTTGCCCCAGGCTGGCATGGGCTGGTGACAGCCTGTTTTTCTGGGACTGCCCTTGGTTGGCGGAGGGCTGTCCTGGGTGTGACCAGAGCCAGTAGCTGCAAGGGTCTCTGTCCTCTCAGAGAACACAGGCTGTGGGAGGGGAGGGCCCTCCCCCTCCCCCTCCCTCCCCTCCCCCTCCTCCCCCCTCCCTCCCTGGATCCCATCTGCTGAGTTCTTCTTATTGATTTAGCAGCTCTAGGGATGAGCTGAGGGCCTCACACATGGAGGGTAAAGCACTGTACCCCTGAGCTACATGGCCAGCCCCAGTCTGCTGACATCTGAAAAGCAAGGCCCTCTGCCCCCTTGGCCGCCCTCCTCAGTCCCGAGAGCCCCACTCACTGTTGACAAACTCCTGCTCCTCAGGGGTGATGATGCTGCTGAGGTGCGACTGGTGCTCCCGACACCGCCTCTCGGCGTTGGCCCAGGTCTCGCGCTCAGGGAAGTGGCGGTAGCAGTGGCCCTGGAATTTGGTCCAGCCCTCTTCGCACACCTCTTGGTCTGTAACACAGGTGAGGGCCTTGAAGGGGGCTCCAAGGCCAGCTGGATGTGTGGCTGCTGCCAGTCTTGTGGCCCGGATTCCTACATTCACCCCACCTTGAATGCTGTGTCCTCGAGGAAGGGCCGGGCCCCGCGGGAACTCGGTTTACATTGGCAGCCGCAGGGCCTGGTGCCCAGGGCCCTCTGTGCACGTCCCACCTCTGGGAAATGCTGGGGACCCTTTTTCTCCCTGATGTGGTGCTACCCCTGCTTCCCCTTGCCTCCCCAGCTCAGGCTTTCCTCCTGCAGATGCCCGCTGTGGAGGCCTGGCAGAGATGTGAAGCGGGGAGGGTCTGTGGCATAAGGCACACCCAGTGCGCAGGCTCCCAGAAGCTCCAGAGACAGGAGCTGTGGGGTGCAGGGGCAGCAGCTGGGGACAGGGCTGGCATGGTGGAACCGGCGGCCTTCTTCCCGCAGGTCCTTGGGTGAGGACACAGGGTTCAAAGAAGACTCAGAGCTCTAAGGGCACTGATCAGAGCTGGCCCTGACTGGGGCCGCCTCTCAGAAGGTGACCCGGTCCTGGGATCCTGGGGACTGTGAGAAGGGAGAAGCCTCTGAATTTGTAGTGGGTTTTTTTCTGGAGAAGAGGGAGATTTGGAGCGCTCAGAGCAACCTGGGAGCAGGGCAGGGGCCTGCTGGACACGCCTGCTCAGGGTTGGAAGAGGCCATGGTGAGGGTCTTGTTCTCACTGCATCCAGTGGCATCACACTGGTGGTTTTCAGTTGGCCCAATAGGAGTCTTTACACATCAGAGACTGGCAGTTGCCACCAATCAGGGCCTCTTCTCTGTGAGAGCCAGGTGTTAAAGATCTGCCAGGGCAGCACGGAGCAGAGAGACCCAATCCCTCTCTCACCTCTTCCCTTGGCCCCTCCGAGTGCAGGACCCTGGCCCCGGTGAAGTGCCACGAACATTTTAGGGTGTGTGGTAACACCAGTGGGTGGGCATCACAGGGAGGAAGGTGCAGCGCCTGACGGACAGGGCCTTGACCACACCGTAGTTATTTGGCCAGCTTGGCAGAGACAGCTGGGATGAAAGGAGAGAGGACAGCAGAGGCAGAAGCCTGAGGAGGAAGAGGGGAAACGGCAGGAGAGCCGGGAGGGGCCTGGGGTCCTCTCCCTTCCATTCTCTCCCCCAGCGGGTTGCAAGGAGGCCTCCAAGGTACTTAGCTCCACGAGGAGGACAGAGACCCCGTGCTAGGGCCGCCCGGTGTGTGGGGCAGTTCCTGGGCCACCGCTGCGTTGGAGGAGTGAGCCGGGCAGGCAACGCCAGTGGGTGGCTGGACAGGGCCATGCAGAAGAGGGCTCTGGGCAACAGAGACAGGCTTCCAGGGAGGCTAGAAGGATGAGCGGGGCTGGAGCCAGGGATGGGCACTGTGGGGTAGAAGGGTGTGGCCTTGTTTCATGGGGTCCCCAGGCCCAGGGTCTTCTCAGAGTCCCATCAAGGTGCAGAGCCCCGCTCCTAGGCAGAAGCCCCAGAGCTGTTGTCTGTGTGGATGTCGCAGACTCTTCTCCTCTTTGGCAAATGTTTTGGGATCCTGGGGAGAAAATCTACATAGCTCTCTTCTCCCACTGCTCTGAGACCCCGTACACTGGCTTCTTAATGTCTTGGGGTGGTGGAAAGTAAAAGGCTACAGGGCAGGAGGACTGCCCAGGCTTTTTCTCCCCAAAGCCTTAAGCTCCTCTACCAGCCTTAACTCTGGCAGTGTCTCCAGGGAATGTGCAAATGGCACTATATTCTCACACTGCTTGACCACAAAGAGAGACTTCCCAGGAATCTCAGCTGCTCTCTGGAAGTTTCTGGGGGTCCAGTTGAGAGTTCACTGAAAAGGGCTTTGAGCCTGTGCACACTCTGTGTCCTGTGCAGGCCATGGCTCTTGGCACCGCAAAGCCCTATCCCCTCTTCTGAGTTGGGAAGCCCCTGAGATGCCCTGAGATCCTGTATCCTCGGAGGACACAGGGAGACCATGGGGGCTAAGCCCGGCCCTGACAGTTTCCTGGTGCACAGGTGCAGAGCAGGGGGGCTGGCCAGGCTCAAGGTGGGCAGCTGAGTCCCCGCCCCTGACACTGATACTCTGTTTGCTCTGACTAGCATTTTGCCCTGCACAGGGGAGGAAGAAAGGAAGGTGGGCAGGCATGGTACCGACACGGCAGCCGTCATGGTGTGAAGAAGAGACAGTGACATGCAATACTCCTTGTTCATGCATGACAAGCATGCTGGTGACACAAGTGCTCTCAGCAGACCAACCAGGAAGGCAACTTGGCTAGTGTGGCACGATGGCTCCCAGGGACATGTAGGGGCTACACAAGTCCCACAAGCAACACAGCAGGCAGACACTGCCTGTGACCATGCTGGGAAGATCCGTGGCTGTCACTGTCAATGAGCCGATCAGTCCCACCCATAGCTTCTCTCCAGACAAAAGCAGGGAATCAGCCGTGTCCTCTAAGTCTGACGCATGCACCAGGCTTGGTGGTGGCTTCAGAAAGTCTGCAAGCCCTGAAGATGGTTAGTGTTTTAGATGGGGCCGAGTAGGAGAAAGAGGGAATCAGAGGGGCCAACAGATGTCTCAGCTACAGCCCTTGGAGAGCTGTCCAGATGGACCCGGACGCCCAACTGGGCCTAGGTCTGCTGATAGGAACAAAAGGTAAAAGAGTGATGTGCGGCAGTTAGTGACATTAGCTGAAGCCGAGACGGCCGTACCGATCTCACACAGGTCCCCTCCGTAGCTGGGAAGGCATAAGCATGTGAAAGAGTCGATGGTGTCCACGCAGGTGGCTCCATTCAGACAAGGGCTTGAGAGGCACTCATCAATGTCTGCAAGAAACCAAGGGCCACCATTAGGACTCCTGTTGGGAATTCCAGCCTCACAGCACCATGGCTTCCTTAGGGGTGGCCAGGCCTGCTCCACTCCAGAGCCCCGGAAGGGGACTGGCTGGTTTTCCTGAGGACTGTTGTTACTGCTGCCGCCGCTTTGGAATACACTGAAGCAAGGATTCAAAGAGAGGTTGTCTTGGACGTGGGTGAATCCTGGTTAGCAAGTCTGGAGCCCCGGAGCCAGGCTTCCAGCGGGTAGAAGACATTTGGTACTTGTGAAGTCAAATGCATTTGGGAGAGTGAGTGTGGCATTCCTCCCAGATACTTGTAAGTTATCTTAAGATGCCTGCGTGTGAACTGGCTATGACCATAGTGGTGGGCAAGGCCACTGGAAGGCAAGTGCTTGAAGCTTGACTGAAGGTCTTCCTTCCTCTCATTTCCTCTATAGATGTAAACCAGGGAAACAATAAGCAACCTGGAAGGGGGCTGTGGAGTACAAATTCATAAGACAGTGGCCATGTGGGATATTTGCAGGAGACCCACCAGCCTTCTGAATCACAAGGTCCAGATCAGCTCCATCCTGGCCAGTTATGCTGAGCATCTGAAGCTGGCCAGGCGCTTAGTAGTTGGCCATCCACCAGCGGTGGGCTCGATACAGGCTTCCCACCAACTCTTCCTCTGGGTCTTTGAGCCCTCTTTTCTTCTGGACCTAGGACATTCTTTTCAGTCAAATTTCTTTGCAGGAATTGAACTGGTAAGTCATTGGTATTTTTCTTCAAGTCGTCAAGAACTGTGCCTCCAGTTTAATCTTTCTGCATCTTTTTGAGAATCCAGAATGCCTCAAGATGTATTCTGTTCTCTTGGTATTTGTACTCCAAAGCACTTGCTCTTTTATTTTTCCCGGGGAATGTGACAGGGTACTATGCTGCCCCTTTTGCCGGGCTCCAAAGGTTTATGGGGCATCAAGATATGTAGCAAGAAGAAACTAAGTCTTGGTGTGTGCTGCTGAGCTCATACAACCTTCAAGATCGGAAGGGATGTCTGTGGGTGGTTTCCACTGTACCTGTTTTGGGAATATGGCCTCTGGGTCCTAAATATATTCCAGGACTTAGTTCTTGCCTCTCTTAGAGGAAACAAAACGTTAAAGTCAAGCTTCTGACAGGACAGCAAACAGCTTTTCCTCTTGATCTTCACATTTGTGTGTAGCAGACATCTTGGGTTTGTGCAGGGGGTCACTGCCAAAATCCCTGGTTTTTAGGCATCTTGTCCCACGATGCTCCTGATCTCTAATTCTTTCTTCCCATTAAGTCCTTAGCTTCATTTCATGGAATGCACACCATGGATTAGAAACCAACAGTTCTAAGTTTTGAAATGTTCCAAGCAGACCCAAAATGCATGGAGGCACTGGTTGAAATCCCAGCATGCACTTGGAGTCCCAGCATGCACCAGGATTCCCAGTAGCAGCAGTAACAGCAATAGGTCAGGTCAGTTGGCAGGGTAGAAGCTGAGGCAGCTCTCCTGCTTCAGGAAAGCTATGTCATCTTTTGCCTATTAGCATCATTATGAGAGATGGGAAGCACTGGGCAAGGGAAATTAAGCAAATGTAGGCGCTCAAGCAATTGTACAGAGCATGGGATGGGGTGGCCTCTGGGGAGAAGAGTCAGACACAAACCCTGGGGTCCTAGCTGACCCATGGGAGAAAGGAAAGGAAGGTATGAGGCCAACAGGGGAGTCAGGCCAAACATAATGAAGGCGGGGAGGAAAGGGCAGGGACCAGGATCTGAGCAGATGCTGCTGACTCTCAAGAGCTCTCTGAGTGGCTTAGAGATGTCATCACATTAAGTGAGGATAAGAAGAGATGGCGGAGGTGGGAAATGATACAGAACATCAAGCCTTCATTTCACACCAGGGGAGAGAGAGCCAGATGTCCTGGACTCTGAGCACCTTGTCACCATTTCTGCTACACTCACCAAGGGCTCTGCATCATCACTGAGTAGGGACTGTGGGGAGGGTCAGAGCTCTCGGAGCCCTCTGTCTGCTAGAGAACCAAAAGGGATGGTCTGTTTTTGAACAAGGCCCTCCAGCTATATCTCTAATGTAGGAGAGAAAATAACTGGGCGTCCCCTGTAAAAGCTAGAGGAGGAGAGATACTTGCCAATCATCACTTTGGTGTCTGATTTAGAGACCTCAGACCTCCATCTTGAGTAGTTATACCCAGTGATGCCTGGGTCAAAGCCTAGAACCTTCAAGTGAGCAAGAAACGTGAATGGAGAGTGACAGCAGGTGGTTTTATTTAAGTGATTCACAGCTGAATGGTTGGCCACTCAAAGGATGTAGTATGAATGCACTTCACAATCTGTACAGGTGTTTATGATGACCTAGGACCCAACTTTCTAGGAAAAGGATGAAGTAATCCCTTCAAGAAGCATGGAGAAAATTGCTTTAATTCAATGAATGCTCTGCATCCTGCAAAAACCTAGGATCAGCCAGAATAGAGAGACAAGTAGTTATACTGACTTCCTGGTTGGGCCTCTTATTCAAGTGAGAGAAGAGTATACTTATCAGTCTCAATTTGCTCTTAAAATAAATATCATTACATTAGAGAGTACATTACCTATACTATTCCAATCATCTACATTTTAAAGGTTAACTTTAATATCTTGGATCTTAAATTCCATATATATATATATATATATATATATATATATATATATATATATATATATATATATATATATATATATATATATATATATATATATAACTTCCTTGAAAGGAATAGAGGTTTCACTGAAATGAAAACATTTCCCCTAAAGGGAAAGTCAGTGTCAAATCATAAATCAGATGTCCAAACAAAGAAAGGGAAAAGTGGCAGTGAAATAGAAAGGGGCTGACTAAGTTTTAAAAGTTTATTTCCTGTAACCCAGGAGTTAAGAGAACCCATACAATAGAATTGATGACTGAGAGTTAAATATGAGGTATGAGGTATGGTTTAGAACAGTATTTAAGAAAACTTTTTATGATTATTGGAACAATTAAAATTCTTTTTTTTTTAAAGAATTTTTTTTTAGACAGTGTCTTGCTTTGTAGTTCAGGTTGGCCCTGAGCTCACTATGTAGCCCAGGCAAACCTTGAATTTAGCAATCCTCTTGCCTCTGCCTCTTGAGTGCTGGGATTAGAGGTGTGAGCCACCACGCCCAGAATTGTGGTGTGTGGTACTGACTGCTGGTGGATGTGAGTCACCACCCCTGGTATTGTTGTATATGGTTTCCAGGGATTGAACCAGGGACCTTGTGCTTGCTAGGAAGGTGCCAGAAACACTGAGCTAAATCTCCAGCCCTATTTAAAGTTTAAAAAAAAAAAAGTCAACACTGGGGTGCCCTTCCAGAAAATTAACTCAGGATATCTCAGGGTGGGGCCAGGCATGTCCCTTTTTAAAAGCACAGCAGCCCCCTGGTAAATTTCAGCAGTTGCTAGGGCTGAAACCTGAGCCCAAACCCCATGGATACTGTCAGCAGAGGATGGAGGCTGCTGTTGCTGTTCAGTGGGTCAGAAGAGAATCACCCCACTCCTCATTGCTAAAGAATCTGTTCATTAAGCAGATGTTTATTTTGAAGTAAAAAGTACTCATTAGTAATTTACCAACAACTAGTTTATGAAATACTGGCTGAAAAAAAATGATAATAAATGCCAAATATTTTCTTTTAGGATTAAGTACAGCTGTTGACTCTTTTATCAGGTGGAAATTCCCATGAATATTTTAATAATAATAACAATAATAATAATAATAATGGTTTTTGCTACCAGTTGCCCTTGGAGCATAATGGTCCAGGGTCTTCTTTTTTTCCTTTTGGTACAGTACTGCGGCCGAGGCCAGGGCCTTCACATTGAGCTACATTCCCCTCATTTTAATTTTTTTATTTTGAGACAGGATCTTACTAAACTGCCAAGGTTGGGCTTGAATTTGTGATCCTGCCTTAGTGTCCTAGAGTGCTGGGTTACAGGTGTCCACCACTATACCTACCTTCATTTGGGATTTTAAAAAGCCCCGATGCCACAGTCCACAGAACCATTTCAGTAATGTGCCATGGAGGTTGGTCCTAGGTGTTACACTCTGGGTTTTAAAATTGAGGACCACTCCCTTGGACCTCTACTGAGAAATGAGTAGAGTGAGGGTTTGCCTGAAAGTTTGCTCTCTCGACCCTGAAAATCTGGTGCTGGGTTATCAACACCAGCAACTTCTCATTATGTTCAACAAGGGATTTCTTATTTGGCTCAGTGTATTAGGAGAGTGCACTGAGATCCTGACTCTTGGTTTATCTCACTCAGCAGAGGTAAGAGAATGAATTAACATCTCTGGCTTCCTCTTTTTTTTTTTTTTGAGACAGGCTCTCTCTTTGTAGTTCAGGCTGGCCCTGAGCTCACTATGGAGCCCAGGCAAGCCTCGAACTCAGCAATCCTCCTGTCTCTGCCTCCTGAGTGCTGGGATGACAGGCGTGAGCCACTACGCCCAGCACTATGGTATGTGGTACTGACTGCTGGTGGGCGTGAGTCACAACGCCCAGCATTGTAAACGGTTACTGGGGATCAAACTCAGGACCTTGGTTTGCGAGGCAGGCACCAGAACCACTGAGCTAAATCTCCGGCCCTGGCTTCCAGTTTTTTTGTTTTTAGTTTTTTTTTCTTTTGAGGCAGGGTCTCGCTTTGTAGTTCAGGCTGGCCCTGAACTCACTGTGTAGCCCAGCATAGCCTTGAACTCACAGCAATCCTCCTGCCTCTGCTTCCTGATTGCTGGGATTACAGGTGTGAGTCACCACACTCGGCACTGTGGTATGTGGTTATCCATAATCAAACCCTGGACTTTGAGCTTGCCAGGCAGACGCTGGAACCACTGAGCCAAACCCCAGCCCCTCTGGCTTCTAGTTTTAAATGGGGGTGATTATCAACCTGTTTACCAAGCTGTTGAAGAAAAAATCCAGGGGAAGAAAAGCCCTGGGGAAATATATATGATCAGAGAAAGGCTATTTTTACCACAGAAGAAGTAAATGTCACCGTCACCTGATTTTAGTAAGTTTGGATTGACAGAGGTCAGAGCCTTGTTATGACTTCTGATACCAGTATCATATTTTTGCCCCAGTTATCAGGTTGGGAATTAGAGAAGAGCTGCCCATCAGCGTAAAGAGATCTAGACTATAGTTTAGACTACTATAGTGGTCTTGGGGCCACTATAGACCAAAGGAAATATGAAGTGTGATTAAAATATATGGTGACCACTCAGATACAAAGTAGAAAATAATTATAGTAAAAAACACATTGCCATTAACCCCTCCAATACTCCTCTAGCTTGGAACACACTGTCCCACCATTCTTGCGTTTTCTGAAGCAGTTCTGGAAGTCCTGTTTCCTGAGGCTGCCTTGAAGTCTGAACTGGTTCAAAACATTTGCAGGGAAAAAAAAAGAAAATTAGAGGCTGCAGATTTAGCTCAGTGGTTCTGGAGCCTGCCTCGCAAGCCTCACAAGTGCAAGGTCCTGAGTTCGATCCCCAGTAACCACATACAATGCTGGACGTGGTGACTCAAGCCCACCAGCAATCAATAACACATACCACAGTGCCGGGCGTGGTGGCTCACGCCTGTCATCCCAGCACTCGGGAGGCAGAGACAGGAGGATTGCTGAGTTCCAGGCTTGCCTGGGCTACACAGTGAGCTCAGGGCCAACCTGAACTACAAAGTGAGACCCTGTCTCAAAAAAAAAAAAAATTTACTTTATTTAAAAATTTTAAATTCACTTTATTTTGTGATCACACCTCATCTTGTCCTCTGGGCAGTAAGGATTGTCTGTCCTCTGTTTCTGGAGGCCCACAGTGTCCTCAGATTTTGGCCTAGGGGTGGGCAGAGCCCAACCCTAGTGAAGAGAAAAATAGATGGATACCCAGCCTATTGCCCATGTATGTATATAGATACTGTATATGTGCGAAGTATACAGTATGCTTCTATCAGTGAGGGTATGTACTGATGTGTTCAATTGCTTTATACCATGTAATTTATGTAAACCCTAAACCCTTCCTTGTGTGTCACGTAAGGGCTATTGGAGGCTCTTTGCCAGGCAGGGTTTACCGGGGAAGGCTGGCAGTGGTTATCTTTTCCCTAGGATTCATTTCTTCTTTTTTGTCTCAGGAATGACGCCTTTTTCTGAAAGGCCTCCAAGACAGGTTGGGGATCAGAGTACTGTGGCAGTGGAGACTGACCCAGAGAACATGAGTTTGGAGGCAGCTGGGGAACATCTGATGCTCAAGAGAAGAGATGTG
The DNA here is from genome assembly GCA_004025085.1 of Thryonomys swinderianus. Classification (NCBI taxonomy): domain Eukaryota; kingdom Metazoa; phylum Chordata; class Mammalia; order Rodentia; family Thryonomyidae; genus Thryonomys; species Thryonomys swinderianus. Next base: position 3,469 of record PVIC010009161.1, on the reverse strand, counting down.
TTGTGGCCACAGCCTTGGGAAATGTGCGGTGTGACAGGTAGATGCTAATCGTCTCGCTTTTGGCGGGGAGCTACTTATTTAACAACTTTTTTCTCCTAAGCCCTTTTGTCAACTAGATGCTATGGAAAGATGCACTGTGGCTTCTGTCCCTGATGTTTCTCAGGGCGTCTTGGCCGAAAGACTACAGTCCCTTGAATCGTGCAGGTTTATCCCTATACAAAATAAATATTTGGACCTAACCATCACCAGCAGATTCACTCCCTCCTCTTGTACTCACTCTGGAGCATGGTGTCCAAGCAGAATTTCCAGCATTATCTAAATGGTCATCCTTCCCTTGCCTGGTGCCAAGTACAGAGACTGAGTCTACACAGAAATACTCAGGGTGGGTAAATTCCCCTGCAATGTTAACAGGCACTAACCTTTGTAAGTGTACAGTCTGTGCAAAGTTGGATGGTAAATGCTTGCTTGTCGTATATTTATGTGCTGTTTGGGCTTCCCTGAGGCTTTTCTTACTGTACAGATGAGGCTCAGAGACTTGCCCGAGGCTGTGCAGCTAATCTGTGGCGATCTGTGCTTGTGGCACCTTCTGTGCTACAGCTGCCCACCCTGACTGGCCCAAATGGATCAAAGGGAGGAGTCCCAACAGTACCTGCCATGGTGCTTTCTGCGCCACCGGATCCCTCTGAAGACGTGGGAACAGCAGCATCTGTCGGGAAGGCGGTTGTTTCGGCCGTGTGGATTTCTTCTGCCGAGTACGAAGGGCTCGAGGACTTGATTTCTAAATGCACCACTGCAGGGTGCTTGGGCTGCTGGGTCCACTGTGTCTCTGGAGTGCTGGTGCTGATGGTGCCATCCACCCCTGAGCTGTGATCAGACAGGTCTCCGCTGGTTTCGGTCCTGTCTCCAGAAGCTACAGCAGTAGCCAAAGGTGCACCCGAGGCCTCTGTGCCCACCTGGGAGGTGCTGATTGACTCTCCACTCACTTCTGGGGCAGCTGACCCCTCCTGGGGGCCTCCTGGGATGGTCCAGGGGCTGCTGCTCACACCCAGGCCCGATGCTCTATCAAGATCTGCTTCATGGAGGGCAGAGGTGGTTCCACTTGAATCAGGGGACCCAGACACCTCTCCGCTGGCCTCGGGGACAGCAGGTGGCCTCACATCGGTCTCGGGATAGGCAGAGGACTCACTGTTGCCTTCTAGGACTCCAGAGCTGGGGAACATTGCTGTTGTTCCACTATGGTCTCCAGACACAGAAGCTTCCCCGCTAGCCTCCAAAAGCTGGGGTGTGAGTGTCACAGGGGGTCTTTGACCAAATTCCTGGGAAACTGTTGCTTCCGTCACCTCCTCCACTAATTCAGAAGTGATTAACGTGACTTCTGGAAGTCCTGAGGCCTCCCCACTGCTGCTAGTGGCTGCAGAGGATTCTCCACTTACTTCAGCAGTGCTGGAAAAGTCCCCACTAAAATATGGAGTACTCACTGGCTCTCTGCTGGCTTCTACCAGCCCAGACTGTAGCCCACTTTGGTCCAAAAATCCAGAATGGTCTCCAGACATCTCTGGTGCTCCAGAATGAGCACCACTAATTTCCAAAATGCCTGAAGGCCCCTCTCCAGCTTCTTGAGCTGTTGGATGCTGGGTTACAGATTCCACCAAGGTTCTGTCTACAAGAGAGATGGTGGGGAACCCGGATGGAAGTCCACTGCCATCATATGTTCCCGAGGGTAGGCTGCTCCCAGTCTCAGCTCCAGAGAATTCTCCACTGACCTCAGCTGCTTCCCTTGGTAGGCCACTGATTTCTGGAACCAGGGTTGTAAGCCCACTGGAATCGATTGTTCCAGAAGATTGTCCACTGATGTCCACTACCCGAGATGTGCCTGACAGATCCGTCTCCCCAGAAGGGAAGCCACTGAATTCCACAGATCCTAAACCTTCTTCTTCTTTAAATGTAGTCGGGGTCACTTCCACCAAACTGGTGTCCACAAATGTAATGCCAGAAGAGTCCCCACTGCCACTCATGGTACCAGAAACCAAGTCAGGGATTCTAGGTGTTGTTCCGCTGAACTCTGGCAGCCCTGATGGCTGTCCACTGAGATCAGACCCTGGAGATGCTCCTCCACTCAGATCTGTCATGCCAAAAATAACTCCAGATGCTTCTCCACTGATATCTGGTTGTCCAGAGGGTAGTCCACTGAGCTCGGTCACTCCAGATGTCTCCCCACTGGAGTAAGGAAACCCTGAAGGCTGCCCACTGGCTTCAGAAATCCCAGATGTTCCCCCACTGATGTCAGGAAACCCAGATGGCTGTCCACTAACACCAAAGAATCCAGATGTTTCCCCACTGATGTCAAGGGATCCAGATGTTTGACCACTGACTTCAGTTCCCAAAGGGAATCCACTTGTTCTCCCACTGATGTCCAGCTCATCAAGGGGCAGCCCAGATATTTCTCCTGTGCCACTGATGCCAATGGTCCCCCTCCCTTCTAGTTCACTTGCACTGGTGGCTGTGACCACTTCCACCAGTGTAGTATCCACTAGGGAAACTGTTGGGAACCCAGAAGGAAGTCCACTAAAGTCAGGTAGGCCAGAGGATGAGCCGCTTCCAAAGTCCAATCCAGAATACTCACCACTATATCCAGAGGGAAGACCACTTGTTTCTGGAGCTTTTCTACTTCCTATAGTTTCAGAAGGCAGTTGGCCAAAGGCCACATCTCCAGAAGCAGACCCTACCAAATCTTCTTTTCCAGAGGGCAACCCACTGAGGTCCTCTGGCCCAAAAGTTGAAGTCTCTAAGCCCTCTCTTTCAGAAGAAAGTCCACTGAGGTCATCCCCTCTGCCAGAAACAGAGGTCTCTAGACCTTCTCCAGAAGAAAGCCTGCTGATATCCTCTACTTCAGAGACAGAAGTTTCTAGACCTTCTCCTCCAGAAGGAAATCCACTGACATCCTCCACGCCAGAGGCAGAGGTCTCTAGACCTTCTCTTCCAGTAGGAAGCACAATTATATCCTCTATTCCAGAGGCTGAAATCTCTAGATCTCCTGAAGGAAGTCCACTGAGATCATCTACTCCAGAGGCAGAAGTTTCTAGATCTTCTCCCCTAGTAGGAAGTCCACTAACTTCTACTTCTGAGACTGAAGTTTCTAGATCTTCTCCTCTAGTAGGAAGTCCACTAACTTCCTCTACTCCAGAGGTAGAAGTCTCTAGACCTTCTTCTCCAGAAGGAAGTCCACTGATTTCCTCTGCTCCAGAGACAGAAGTCTCTAAACCTTCTCCTGTAGTAGGAAGTCCACTGACTTCCCCTACTCCAGAGGTAGAAGTCTCTAGGCCTTCCTTTCCAGAAGGAAGCCCACTGACTTCCCCTACTCCAGAAGCAGAAGTTTCTAAACCTTCTCCTCTAGAAGGAAGTCCACTGACTTCCTCTACTCCAGAGGTAGAAGTTTCTAGACTTTCTCCAGAAGGAAGTCCACTGACCT
>PVIC010009160.1:12260-46305 GCA_004025085.1 Thryonomys swinderianus | reverse complement strand
ATATAATGCTGGGCGTGGTGGCTCACGCCTGTAATCCCAGCACTTGGGAGGCAGAGACGGGAGGATTGCTGAGTTCGCGGCGGCTTGCCTGGGCACCATAGTGAGCTCAGGGCCAGCCTGAACTACAAAGCAAGACCCTGTCTCCAAAAAGAAAAAAAAAAAAAAAAAAAAAAAAAAAAAAAAAAAAAAAAAAAAAAAAAAAAAAAAAAAGAAGTGCCTATTATAGGACATGAGGAAAACACCAAAAATCAGAGATAAAAGTACGAACCATTCATATTTATTTATAATTTTAACATCTGATAATAAATACTGCTCCCATCTAGATAGAATCATTTTTATAAATGCTGATGTTTATAAATGTCATCTGGGATAGAATCCTTTTAAAAACAGAAATTTATGCTTGTATTGTACTCCTTTGACTTGAATTTCCCAAGTCTTTATCTGTTTTTATAAGGCATTATCAAGTGTGCTATGGGAACCTTAATTGTTTCCAACACCTTTCATAAGATCTTGAGGTCACAATTATGTTCATAATAATATGAAGACATTACTTGCTCTTTTCATTCTCATTCTGTAATAGTGGAATTTTCTAAATTGTACATGATGTCATCATTGTACCCAGGACTACTGGAATGTGTGCTATGTTTCCATTCTGTGTTAATTTGTGATGAAAAATAATTGAGAGATACATAACTCACAAAATAGAAGGTTCTTTAGGGCTCTTAATAATTTTTAAGCATCCTAATGAGGGCCCTGAAACCAAAAGTACTGAGAAAAGCGAATCTCAGCAGTAGAAACTCTTACTATCTAGAGAATAGGAGACTAAGGTTCAGGCAGCCTGCCCAGGGTTCCTCAGAAAATTGTTAACTCAATCAGGGAGAAATCTTCATCTCTTTGTTGTCTACATTCTACACTTTCAAGTCCCAGGCCAAAAATAGACCACCGTCTTAGTTTGGTGTAATGAAAAGATACTCATTCTTAGTACATGATGGGTACACATTTAGAATACAGGTTCATCCATTCCCATGAAATACTGATGGAACTCTAACATGCATTCAGAAAACACACAGATCATGAATTTTCAGTCGTTGCAACCAGCACAAGTTCAAGAGACACATTTATAATCACCAAGGAGGCAGATGGTGCTCTTGTGACCTTTCCCAGCTACTACTGTGTCCCCTAACTAGCCATTATCCTGTCTTCTAATATTTTAATTAGTTTTGCCTAAATGTACATGGTTTTGAAGTTTGTAGACAAACAGAAACTGCAGCCAGAAGGTGGATTAGATCACTAATCCTGGCTGAATAATTAATTTCATTTCCTTATGACTTAACTTTCATTAAGACATTTCACTTCATTTCCTTAATGACTAATCATAAAAACACCTTATTTCAAAGATCTCACTATTTCCCACAGCTTTCTGATGAAAACAATCACCTGCACTAGTACTTACAGAACATAGATTCAATGATTTTCAAAGAACCAGCACAAGCTGAGGATTAAGCTCAGTGGTGCCCCTACATGCCTGATGAACTCAAGGTCATGAGTTTGATGCCTGGTACCACAAAAAAACAAAACAAACAAAAAACCCCACAGCATCAACATTAACTCAGACCTGCTAGAAATGCAAATTATTCTGTTCCATCTCAGACTTGTGCATGTGAGTGTGTACAGAAGTATGTGTTTCAACAAGCCTGCAGGTGACCGGCTGTACACTAAGTCTTGAGACTGACTGTGCTAATACCATGTATCATTTTGAAGTAGGATGAATTTAGTTTGGGATCAATGAAAATTTAATTGATTTTTATATTTTTTGTTTTAAGCTATTTTCAATTTTTATTATCATAAGCATTATATGAACATGTTTATTCATATGTTTTTCTTTTTTCTTTTTCTTTTTTGGCAGTATCAGGAATCAAATTCAGGCCTTTTTGCTTCCAAGATGGATGCAGTACCATTTGAACTATATCCCTGGTCCTAGTCATACATTTTCCTATCTAATTTCTTAGAATAAACTCCTAGAACCTATATGGTATCATTATCTAATTGGTCAAAGTTTATGAACACTTCTTGGTCAAAGGCTATGAACATTTTCTAAAGTTCTTACCGTTAAACTGTTTTCCAGAAAGATTTTTACAAATCACACTACTCTAATACAACCTATACCATCAACTCGTAATAACAAATTAATTAACATTACATATGTGCTCAGCACTATACCAAATGCTTTGTGAGGATTTTTAATTCTATGAGAATTAAGATGAAAATTATTTTAAGTCCAGAGACCCAGTAGGGACCACTGACCCCAGAATACCAAGATCTGTGCACCAGTCCCTTAAAGAAAATGGGGAAGTACATAAACATAATTTGTGTGCATCTTCTCATATATTTCAAACCATCTGTAGATTACTCTTAATAACCAATATGATATAAAGGCTATATAGTTTTTATATTTCATTGTTTTGGGAATTATGACAAAAACCTGCACATATTTAATACAAATGCAATTTTCCCTTAACATGTTTTGGATCTATGGTTAGTTTATTCAACAGATATGGAACCCATACATATGGAGGGCCACTTGCATTTTGATAAAGAATAATACACAAAGAACTCTCTTTACACTCAATATCAACTTTAAGTTGTATTTAACTTAGGTTTTATGTCTTTAAATTGGTCTAATTTTTACTGCATCACACAAAGGTCCTTCAAGTCAATAATAATAACAACTTTATGTATATTACCAGAACATTAAGAATAAATGAAGAAATAGGTATATATAGGCAGAAGTCACATTTGACAATTTTTATAGATTTCTTAAAAATTTTAGAAAGTGAAAAGAAATAAACATTGTGCCACATCTTTTGAGTCATAATTTAGTATTTTGTAAGAAACCACTTATAAAATTAAATTTTTATTTACATTCCTTCTTACATTTCAAGAAATTCAATGCCAATACACAAGATAAATATGGTTTGTGTTTGTCTGCAGTACTGGGGATTGAACCCTTAACAGTGAACTGCATGTCGTGTTCTTTCTTTATTTTCTATTTCGAGACAGGATATCCCTAAGTAGTTAAATTGCCCAGTCTGGGCTCAAACTTGAAATCTTCCTGCCTCTGCCTCCCAGCATTCAAAGATTACAGATATTTGCCAGTATGCCCAGGATCCTTTTTGATTTAACTAACATATCAAATGAAGAATTCCAAAACCAAAGTTCCAAGTAAATATGACTCTTCATTGACAATTGTAAAATTGAAATGGTAACTAAGAATATCTAACCCATTTATAAATGAGGAAAAAAAAGCACAAAAAGTTTTTCCCTACACTCACAGTTAGAAGACTGAAGACTCAGATCTGTACAAGATATAACAGACACACTTGAATTATAAAGTAAAATTCTCTTATGAATAAATTCCTCAATCACTATGAGGGAAGAAAAACAAGAGAAAAAGTATATTTCTAGAAGAAGTATAATTTTAGAGAAATATATCATAATCTTTGAAAATGGAAAAAAAGTAGAAGAAAACACAGACAAGAAATTTAAAATCAGAGAAGTGGGATAATTAATGCATTTGAAATTTTTTTTTAAATTTTTCTTTGACAGTAAAGCCCTCTTATAGGAAAAAATCAAATCCAAAGCTTTAAACTCAATTAAAATTTGTATTTATTAACTATATAATATTGAGGGTATTTTTGATAGGTTTTATTTATAATTTTTTTTTTTTTTTGAGACAGGGTCTCACTTTGTAGTTCAGGCTGGCTCTGAGCTCACTATGTAGCCCAGGCAAGCCTCGAACTCAGCAATCCTCCTGTCTCTGCCTCCCGAGTGCTGGGATTACAGGCGTGAGCCACCACGCCTGGCTTATTTATAATTTTTATACATTATAGAAAATCAAGTGCTAACAATTTTGCTATTCTCGTGTCATTCAGATATAATGAACATAGTTTTTTTTTTTTTTTAAAAAGGATGCAAGTTCAGTATGTATTTTAAAAAATATATCACTTACTTGATTGGCTAGCTGGAGCTGTTCTTGAAGGTTTCTGACTATTTCATCATCTGGAAATGTATCAGTACCTATCTCTGTGCCAAAGGGAAGGGCCTCTAATTGCTTTTCAACACCTTCTCTTAACTCACTGTGCAACCTTTGGGAAACAACATGGTAGGAATTGAAATTCATTTTAGTAACAGGAGTTTCTGTTTGGGGTCAATTAAATATTGGCGCAGAAATTATTCTTTACATAAAAACCATTTTAAGTTGACTTCAAACATAAAATAAAAATGTTAAATCACCTTTCAATACTGTTATGTGAACACAAAGGTGAACAGTTTTAAATGTATTAAGTTCGTAATAATTAATTCAGAGTCCAGTATGTCTTAGATTTTAATTTTTGCAAAAGGTAAAATTGAGCTGTTACAACTTAAGAGTAACTATTCACAAAAATCTTAAAATGCCAGTGTTGGTGAGTTAAACAAAAATGGTAACTTACATAGAATTTATGCTCTCTATAATGTTTCATTAAAACCCATGTGAATTCTTAAGTAGTTGCAGTTAGCAAACAGAAGAATAAAATGGTTGCAGATTATAAAACCAAGACTAACAGAAACTGAAAATCTTTTTAAAAATAATTAATTTTTTGTTTTCTAAAACAGGGTCTCACAATATGTTCGAGGCTGGCTTTGATCAGGCTGGCTTCAAACTCACAGAAACTCTCCTGACTCAACCTCCTGAATACTGCGATTACAAGCATATGGCAACAGGCCTGGCTAGAAATCTCTAATCTTAACATCAAAATACAGATGTTCCAAGCTTTAAAACTTATCTAATTTATTTGTCTCTGTCTGTCGGTCTGTCTGTCTCTTTACCTATCTATAAAAAGCATAGGAAGATATAACTTAAAACACTTAAATAGTACAAATCTAAAAGAAAAAAGTCCTATAATACTGAAAAGACTTGAATAGAACATATCTAAGCAAAAATATTTTACTAATTTTAAATATAAATATATCATTAATATAATTTACTATATTATGCACAATAAAACAATCAGTATAATATTGTATGAATATTTTATGAATATAAATATATAATACATTAAAATATAAATTCTTTTACTTATATAAAACACACCTCAGGGCGAAAATTACAAAGAAAATGATAGTCATATACCTAAAATATTTAGAGAAAAATTACCTGATCCTATAAAAAATTTCAATCTTTATTTGTACAATACATATATTTATCAAAAATAAAATTCATCAAATATAATAAAAATGAGATAATCTAGAAACAAAGACTGCTTTCTAAGGAAAAGATAGAACTTGGTAATTATTTTCTAATTAAAAATATTGAAATAAATAGGTCACAGATATGTAAATATTGCATCTTTTCTCTGGTATGAGAAAATGAAGATGTAAATGAGTTTTAGAATAGTAACAGATATTGTGAAATAGAAAATATTCAAAGGGAAATGGGATGTAGAGGTAAGTAATGAGGGAAAAATGTGATGGTAAAAAAAGGAAAGAAAGCTTATGTATATAGGAGGGTGGGAGGCTGTGGGGTGGGTAGGTGAATGGGAAAAATGAGAATTAAATCTTATATACTGGTACAAATTCTCAATGCTGAGGGTGGTCATGATGTGTACATACATATATGTAAAATGCAGCAATTAAGATTCCAATTAAAACAACAATAAAACATAGTCTAGCAACTTTTGTCATTTATCTAATATTTAATGGTTCATTTGTATCATAATGCAACTGGACTTTTATTTTTGACTTAAGTCTACTATTTTTCAATTTTTATACTTCTTTTCTCTTTCCTGATATCTTTGTCTTTAACATTTTAATAAACTAAAAAAATAAAAATACTGAGTGGTATCAATGATAAATGTTTTCTTTCAAAATATTTAATATGGACTGCCTTTCTTCTACTTACACGTCAGTTTAGGCTTGAGTGCTTACCTTTAGCTTATCAGGTATTTAACATTAATATCAGTTTACATCCTGAAATAGTTTGAAGGTTTCCTACCTTTTCCATATAACGATATTAATGATGTAACAGAGATTACAATTTATGAGTTACTATGCCTAACAGAATTAAATAGGACTCACCTGGTAAAATAAAAATATAGAATAGCTGATTTTTTTACAAAACCTAAACTGAATGTAAGGTTTGATGAACTGTTAGAACTGCTATTGAATTAAAGTTAAGTAAGATAAATTTAAAAAATCGTTTTAAAAAGGACTTAAAAAGGATCTATAAGTTCTCACCTTCTCAAAGAAACAGAAATTTGGAATTATGAATTATATATAGTACAGGAATATAAATGATATGAAGAATAAATTCTATGATTTCTGTATGAAAGAAACGAAAAATCAGACCCCTGATTCTGTACTCTTAAGCAGTATATGTATTAAATTACAAAAATAAATGTTATTTAAAAAATAAATGGAGGAACCAATAACTAATTGATCTACCTTTCATTTTCTTTGATGACATTTTCAAGTTGTAGTTTCATCTCACCCATCTGTTTCTGAAAGAATCGTTTGATATAGAATTAATTTTCTAGATAATTAGATGTCCATTAAGTAATCCATTCATATGTAAGCATTCTAACTAGGTGATATTATCCTAAAGGTAAGAAAGATATCCTTATTCTCATAAGGAATATTATTCTCATAAGGAAGATATCCTCATAAGCAATATTAAATATTCATAGTTTAATATACATAGGACATTCTGAATAGGCTAAAAATATTTACTATATTGAACAGCATTTATAATATAATTCTTATGATTCATAGCTTTGAATGCAAATGTAAGATATTCCTCATGATATACTATAACAAATCCTAGATGTTGCCTGCATCTGGACTAAATATCTTAATTAATTTACCTCAGTTGAGATGATGGCCATGCAAATGTATATATTTCCCTAGGATTTCAAGTTGTAAAATAGTAATAGTGGGAAAGAAAATAGAAGTCTTGTTTAGTAGTCATTCTTTTAGTCTCTGATTCACCAGGCTTATTAACTACCTAAACTCTCTGCTACACAAGGCTGCATGATCACTGACATACTTAGGAGGAAAGATGAGCTTCCAAATCTACTAGTTAAAATACACTGAAGACTAAAATGCATTCTGTAAAAGGAAATAAGATAGAAGTTTAATTAAATTTCTCTGAATAAAGGGATCACTAGAATTTCTAAAGGAAAGGAAGCACATATACAAGTAGGCAGAAAAATGAATAAAAGAAAAAAGAAATAAGTAAACAAAAATAAGTGTACAGGGCTGGAGATTTAGCTCAGTGGTTCTGGGTGCCTGCCAAACAAGTGCAAGGTCCCTAGTTTGATCCAGGTAACCACTTACAACAATACCAGACATGGTGACTCATGCCTCTCATCCCCTCAGGAGGCAGAGGCAGGAGGACTGCTGAGTTCAAGGCTTGCCTGGGCTACACAGTGAGCTCAGGGCCAGCCTGAACTACAAAGCGAGACCCTTTCTCAAAAAAAAAAAAAGACATAAAATAAAAAGTACTTGACAGTATTTGAAATGAGAAATAAAATCTATTCTACAAATAATAAAAACTGCATACAGAATGAAGATAAGAAAGGTCTGAAAGGATGTAAGATGGTTTTTGAGGGAAAAACACAATCGAGTAACAATGTGATTAAGAAAATTTCTAAGCATCTAATAATATTTCTTCCAGACAGCAACAGCAAGAAATACTGGATTAACAAACAAAACTAATCTTTAAAAACATATGTACATATACACATGGGCACAAGCTAAACAGAATCAAAAATCAGTTATAGTAAAATAGTTTCCTCCTAATCAACATTTTTCGAAAGAATGAGAGACTGTTTTACTTTTTTCTTCTCATCACAGAATACTACAAAGCATGTCATGCGTCTCATTTCATACCTGATAATATTTCAGCTGCCCACCTAGTTCAGCCAGATGTTTATCATATTCGGCAATAAGAAGTGCTAAAAAGCTAAGAAAAAAGCACAGAGTCAAGACTTAAGACATGTTTGTCCTATCTAGTTTAATAAATATGTAACAAATAAATCAAGTATCAAAACTTTTACATTATTCTTATCCATGAGAATCAGTACTCTTTGTCTTTTCCCTAAATCAAGCATTTTTTAAATCTTAGTATCATGAGTATCCTTGTTTTTTTTTTTTTTTTTTTTTCCTGCCTCTGTCTCCCCAGTGCTGGGATTACAGGCATGAGCCACTGCGTCCAACTCTTCATTACTATTCTTGACTAAAAAACGCTTGTCTTGTGCAGGGAGTGGCAAGTAGTCTGGTCTGTACATTTCTGGCCTCTACCAATTAGATACTGTACAGCCTCACTCTCCATGGGTTTTGCTTGTTGTGACAAATTAAAATGTTGCCAGACACTGGCAAATTACCTCCCGATGGTAAAAGGGCAAAATCATCTCCACTGTGAGCCAGTCTAACAGACATTATAATACTTGTTTTATTTATCAACTCAGTAAGTCAACTAAATCTAATTATGGCTAGCCAAAAACAAACATTCCCAATACTAAAGGATTGCTTTTACTGACAATTACTATTAAGAAAATAATATTTCTCTGGTAATATTTTACCTTTGATCAACTTCTGAGTTTACTAATGTGTCATCTCCATCTCCTCTGAAGACATTTTTCTGTAAGAGAAAATATGCATCTTAAAATGCATTTTCACATCATTTTAGCCCAAACTGACTGTGGTTTAAAATTAAATACAATTAAAATTTTAATAACTATAAAATCCATTGACATACATTCAAAAGAATTAAAAAGTCAGCTCATTGATACTGAAATGCATTTGGTAAATTTAACACACATACAAGATAAAACCTCTTAGGAACTTAGAAATATGAAGAATTTCTCTTAACTTGATAAAAAATCAACCAGAATGCCAGGCGTGGTGGCTCACGCCTGTAATCCCAGCACTCGGGAGGCAGAGACAGGAGGATTGCTGAGTTCGAGGCTTGCCTGGACTACATAGTGAGCTCACAGCCAGCCTGAACTATGAAAGCTAGACCCTGTCTCAAAAAAAAAAAAAAAAATCAACCAGAAAGAAAACTACTTACTCATTCTCCACAGTAGAACACAGAAGCATGGCACTAAATTCATTCCTAATATAAGGATGCTCATAATCAGTATCAAAATTAATATCATAGTAAAAGCTCAGCCAATATAAACAGAATGTGGTAAAATTTAGAGATTGAAAAGCAAGACACAATGTTATTACTTACAGATAATTTGACCATTTACCTGGAAAACTCATACAATCTACCAATTATTAGAATCCAGTGCTATCAGACTATTAACATTAAAAAAAAGGCAATTCAGTAGTTTCTTCAAACACCAGCATTTTTTTTTCTGACAGTTTGAAAGAGAAAGCATGCAATTTTCCTTACTTGTGCATCTATCAATAAATACTAGGGCAGCAGTGATAAACCTATGGCACATGTGCTTTTGTGCTTTTAAGACAAAAGATGTTAATGTAAAATTGTACTTTCTAAACTAAAACCTCAGTATTCAGCTTTAATTGCAGAGTTGGCACTTTGTGATAAATAAGTGAGTCTGGGTTTGCAGTTTGGCACTTGGTCTCTGAAAGATTTGCCATCATTGATTTAGGGTATTTCTATATTTTGATCCTTGTGACTAATGGTGCAATTGAACACAGGCATGCACTTCGCTTGGATACACAGCCAGAAGTGGGGTTTCTGATCATAGGACAGTGCTGTTTTTAAGATTTTTAGAAACTCCTACACTGTCTCCATAATGGCGGTTGCAATTTACATTCCCAACAACAATGCCCTACAGTGCTATTTTCTCCAGGTCCTTCTTGAACCATGTCATTCATTTGTTTGATAGCAACCATCCTACTGTTAGGACATACTACCTCATGACAGGATATTTCATTGAGGTTTTGGTGTACATTTCCTCTGAGTAGTGATGTTCATATATCTGTTGTAAGTCTTCTTTGGAAAAAATGTATATTAAGGTCCCTTATCTACTTTTTTTTTTTTTTTTTTTGCTTTTTGGAGACAGGGTCTCGCTTTGTAGTTCAGGCTGGCCCTGAGCTCACTATGGTGCCCAGGCAAGCCGCCACGAACTCAGCAATCCTTCCGTCTCTGCCTCCCGAGTGCTGGGATTACAGGTGTGAGCCACCACGCCCAGCATTATATGTGGTTACCAGGGATCGAACTCAGGTCCTTGCGCTTGCAAGGCAGACACCGGAACCACTGAGCTAACCCTCCGGCCCCCCTTATCTACTTTTAAGTGGGTTATTATTACTTAGTATGAACTACTTATAAGTTTTGGATATTAATTTGTAATAGACATATACTTTGCAATGTAGATGCAATTTTACTATGCAAATATACTGTTATTTGCATTATCTCAATATATATAGGGAATGATCAGAAACTACAGTGAACACTGTGCCATCCACGAAAGGCAGAAATCTTCAATATGAGAAGCAGTGGATCCAAGCTCAGTGAATGCATTAAATGTTTCAACTTGTTCAGTGCAGTCAGTTGTGAGCAATGCCTAAGGGAAGGAGTGTTTTAAGGGGTACCATAAATCATAAATCACAATCAACACATTTCCCTGGAGGTGCATGATGTGCTGCTTCAGAATCCAACTTTTTAAGAAACGTTGCATGAGTTGAAATTTGGGTCTATGATTATGATCAAGAGACCAAGGTTCAGAGTTCTCAATGGAAATAACCAAGTGCCTCTTGTGTAGAGTGGAAAAAAGTATCGGTCAAGATCCAACATCAGTGTGATACTGACTGTGTTTGTTGAACTTGATGGAATAGTGTAAACAAGCTCATACTCAGAAATACCATGGTGAACTCTGAATATTACAAACGTATATTACTTAAGAAACACTACATATAAAAAATGACCTGAGAAATAGGGAAATGGTTTCATCCTCTGTAATGACAATATTCTGTGTTACACATCACTTCTACTCCAACAATTTCTATAAAAAAATAAAAAGATACTACAGAGTATCCTCATCCACCTTTATCACTGGATCTGTCACCATGTGATTTTGTACTTTTCCTAAAGGTACAATGACCCTGCCAGGTAAACATTTTCAATCACTTCTGGACATCAATGGCGACACGGCACAATTAGGCACTCAGGAAAGAGCACACACAGAACTGTTTCAGAAAATAATGAGAATGATGCAATAAGTGTATTTAAAGTGAGCAGCAGCATTCTGACAGTGATTAATGACAATTTCTCTTTCACTGTAATTATTTTTTAAAAAATTAAATATTCAATGCATTTTTCAATCACCCCTCATATGCTTTTCTGTCATTACACAGTCTTCTCCTTTTTATGTTTCTTTTGCTTTGTAGTCTATTTATTATGGCTTTTATTGCCTATGTTTTTGGTGTCAGACCCAAAAACCGTAAGACCAAAGTCAAGGTGCTTTCTTTCTCTTCTCGTAATCTTTTTGGTTTTGTGTATGACGTTTAGGTATTTCATTTATTTTGAATTATTTTGTCTTTATGGTATGAGCTCACTTTCATTCTTCTGCATGCGGACATTGAGACTTCTCAACACCATTTATTCAAGATTATCTTTTCCTTAATATATTCTTGGCATCTCTGTTATAATTAGTTGACTAAACATGTGTTTATTGATTTCTGTGCTACTGTTCCACTCATCAATGTATTTTTTTAAAAGAAGTATTGTGATATTTTGCTTAATAAAGCTATAAATAAAGCTTAAATTATGAAGCCTCTAGGTCTGCTATTCCTCAGAATTATGCCAGCTATTCAAGGTCTTTTTAGGATTATTTTTCTACATCTATAAAAATGCCATAGGAATTTTCATATACTGTAGGTTGCACTGAATCTGTACATTGCTTTCAATAGTACGGACATTTTAACAATACTGTTTCTAATTCATGAACATAGGGTATTTTTCATTTGCAGCACAGTTTTGTCATCATTGCTTTATAGTTTTCAATGGCTTATGTTTTTTTCTTTAATACACTTTTCTTAAGTATTTTATTCTGTTGATACTATTGTAAATAAGGTGGTTTTCTTTTCTTTTCTTTTTTTTTTTAGAGACAGGGTCTCGCTTTGTAGTTCAGGCTGGCCCTGAGCTCACGATGTAGCCCAGGCAAGCCTTGAACTCAGCAATCCTCCTGCCTCTGCCTCCTGAGTAGTGGGATTACAGGCATGTACAGGGATTACATGCTTGGCACTGTGGTATGTGGTGCTGATTGCTGGTAGGCGTGAGTCACCAGGCCCAGCATTATTGTATGTGGTTACTGGGGATTGAACTCAGGACCTTGAGCTTGCAAGGCAGGCCCTGAAACCACTGACCTAAATCTCCAGTCCCCATAAGGTGGTTTTCTTCTTTCTTTTTTAGATAGTTCACTATTAGTGAATAAAAAAAGCTATGGATTTAGCATCCTGCAACTCTACCAAAATTAATTTGTTCTTATAGTTTTTGGCAAACCATTCAGATTTTTGTAAATATACGAACAAAATCATGGTATGGCAAACAAAGTTTTATTTCTTCATTTCTAATATGTATCTCATTTGTTTCTTTTTTTTGCCCAATTGCTTCCACTACAAGTTGCAATAATATGATGAGTAGAAGTAGCAACTGTGGGGATTCTTGCTGTGTTTCAGCTTTCCACTCTTGAGTGATGTTGATTGACAGCCTGTCATCTCTGGCCTTCATGATGTTGAGACACTTACTGTAACTGACTTGCTGGAGAGTCTATCATGAAATAATGTTGACCTTTGTCAAATGCTTTTTTTTTTTTTTTTGAGACAGGGTCTCGCTTTGTAGTTCAGGCTGGCCCTGAGCTCACTATGTAGCCCAGGCAAGCCTGGAACTCAGCAGTCCTCCTGTCTCTGCCTCCCAAGTGCTGGGATGACAGGCGTGAGCCACCACGCCCGGCACTGTGGTATGTGGTATTGATGGCTGGTGGGCATGAGTCACCACGCCCAGCATTGTATGTGGTTACAGGGATCGAACTCAGGACCTTGCACTTGTGAGGCAGGCGCCGGGACCACTGAGCTAAATCTCCGGCCCTGTCAAATGCTTTTTGACAGATGATGATGATTTCTATCCTTCACTCTATTAATATACTGTATTACAATTATCAATTTGCCTTTATTGAATTATCCTTGCTTTCTAGGGATCTCATTTCATGATGGTATATGTACCCTTTAATGTACTGCTGAATTTATTTTATTATTTATTTTTGTCTATGCTCATTAGAAATTGGTCTGAAATCTTCTCTTACATTGTCCTTAACAGGTTTTTGGCATCAGAGCAGTACTAGCTTTCAAAAATTAGTTTGGCCAGTTGTGATGGTACATGCCTGTAATTCCAGCATTCTGAGAGTCTAGTGAAGGAGGATCATAAATTGCAGCTTAGGCTGGACAGCTTCATGAGATTGTGGATTCAATCCTTAGTCCCACTACTCCTCCCCACCAAAAAAAAGAAGAAGAAAATGAGAAGGTAGATTGAAAGTATTCCAACCTCTTCAATTATTTAGAAGAGCCTGAGATAGCTGAGATCTATTACAAAGAATGTTTTAAGTGTGCTTAAGAAGAATGTATGGTGGCTCCTGGTAATGTTCCATGTACGTGTTAAACCCTTTGGTTTAAAGTATAGTTCTTGTTCAATGTTCCTTGCTGACTTTCTGTCTGGATGGTCTATTCCTGAATGCAGCTCTCATTTTCTTACTCTTTTGGCTTCTCATTAAGGTGGTGCATCTGAAATGTGTCCCACCACTTCCTCTTTTGTCTTCTAACCAGTTGTTTTGAATTCATACCTAACTTTCAGTGTCCATCAGATATACTATATCCTTGAGAACTTTTTCTCAGTCCAAATTTATTTCAAGACCTTTAATATTTGGTTCTTACTGTTTTTAAGGTATAAACACTATGCTTTTTACCTGATTATATAACATTTTATCTAAAATATTTTTAGCAGTTTTTAAGTTCCTGTGATTTAGTCTTATTTAGCTTCATATCACTAAATCATCTCGTATAATTTCTGGCATAAAGGTAGTACTCAGTAAATATCCATACAAAATTCTCTGAAACAACACTCAAAAACTAAACAATGCAAACTTAAAAAACAATTCAACAATTCAAAGTAACCACTAAATTTCTAAGATTCTGAGAGTGAACACAGGAAGTCAAACAGATGACTAAATCTTTCGAAAAATAAAATGCAGACTCAGTAATGCTTTCCCCTTTGCTAGTGAAACTTTTAGAAAAAAACACCATTGCTTATAACTCAAGATGTAGTTGAAAAGAGTCAAGTAGCGAGAACGAGACTGAAATTAACTATGAAAGTACTTCAAAAAGAATTTTTTTTAATGTTTGCTTTTTTCCCCTTTATTGAGCTTATTAGTACATTTAGGCACACGTTATGAGGACATTCAACATTGATAATTTATCTGTACATGATGTATCTTGATTTTCATTTTTTCCCAAAGAAGAAATGGACAGATTCAAAAATACTTTCATTTTATAAGAATTTCTGATTATAACATTAAACTATCCAAAAGCAAACCATTCCTTATTTCTTCAGTTAAACATTATTAACATTGTAGGAGTATTTTTCTTTTAAAATTTGACAAGGCAGGGCACATCAATAAGTATATCTTGTTTGTTAAAATTTTTTTTGAATCCAATATTGAAATAAAAACATGATATCGAAGGAAAGAAGTGTTAAAATAATGGCATACATTATTTACTATTTGAGTTACTTTCTGTCATAATTCATGAGATTTGAGAGTTACAGCATGCAACTAAATACACACTGCAAAACAATTTTAAAATATTTCAAAACTTGCTGGGCGTGGTGGCTCACGCCTGTAATCCCAGCACTCGGGAGGCAGAGACAGGAGGATTGCTGAGTTCGAGGCTTGCCTGGGCTATAAAGTGAGCTCAGGGCCAGCCGGAACTACAAAGCCAGACCCTGTCTCAAAAAAAAAAAAAAAAAAAAGATATTTCAAAACTTGAATGCATTCTTAATAAGGCCTCAGATATTTCAATGTCATAAATATAATATCAGTTCAAACCTTGTGGATTAAAAAAAGCAATTTCTATAGACCAAGAATTTATGTTCATTGAACAAAAACAAGTTTTTCTCTTATAACCAATTGTTGTAAACAAAATTTCAAAGTGTTAAAGGTAACTTCACATGAGCATTTCACACTGATGTATACATACTATACTTACAACTACATCTAAATCTGGTTGCTAGACTTTAATCAATTTACATACCTCTGCAGATGAATATTTGGAAAAATTTTCCATTTGGCACTGCCTAAGAACTTCATGTAGTTTTTGATCTGAAATAGTAGAAAAAAAAATAACATACTGATTAAGGAATGCTTAAATTTTAAAAACTAAAAAAACAGTAGTAATTATTTGATATAGCTAATGAAAAAAGCTTAATCTCCACCAATTCTATAAATAAGATGAATCATCAATTTTAACATCATTTTAGAATTTTAAAAAAATTAGTCCCTTTAATATATCTAAACCAACTATTTCCCAAGGTGGAAAATAAAAAAGCTACAAAGAAACAACTTTTCTGATCTCATGGATTTGAATTATTAGTCTCTTGGCTTGCTCATGTTATCAGATATTAAAAACCACAAGACAAAAAAAAAAAACAACAAAAAAGATTTATTTTTTCCAGTTCTTACAGAAGAACTGAAAATACTTGGGAACTCAAATTGAAGTTATATTCTTTAGAATTCTTAAAATTTGTTGAAATTCTTCCAGGACAACCCTCTGCATTGAAGAGTAGGTGCAAAACAAACAAATAAACAACAACAATAAAAAGCTCAAATTAAACAGGAGGGGCATGGACAATGGATAAGAAGGTCTAGAATCAAGAAAAGAGCTCTCAGTATAAAGTCATATGATCATTCACATCAAGAAAAGAAACATACATGATACGTAGCACATAACAAATGTGCAAGCACATATTCAAATCTATGGATTTTTTTTTTTTTTTGAGACAGGGTCTCGCTTTGTAGTTCAGGCTGGCTCTGCACTCACTATGTAGCCTAGGCAAGCTTCGAACTCAGCAATCCTCCTGTCTCTGCCTCCCGAGTGCTGGGATTACAGGCGTGAGCCACCATGCCCGGCTCTGTGGTATGTGGTATTGATTGTTGGTGGGCGTGAGTCTCCAAGCCCAGCATTGTATGTGGTTACCTGGGATTGAACTCAGGACCTTGCGCTTGCTAGGCAGGCGCCAGAACCACTGAGCTAACCCTCCGGCCCTCTATGGGTTATTTTTAACAGGAGAGCGAGTCCCAAAAACTTTCGAAGGACTTAGAACATGTTATCGAACAATAACACAATCAATCTAGAATTAAGACCTCCCCAAAATAAAAGGAAAATCTTCCATAATATGGAATCACTTTTAAATAACCCATGTATCTCAGGAAGGGTTACAAGATGTAAAAGTATTTTGAACTGGACAATAACAAAAACTGAATACACTTCAAAATTGGCTGACAGAGAAACCTACTGTTTCAACTCCATTTACACAGCTCAAAAGGTTTGGGACTAGAAGTATACAAGATTTGGGAGTTTTCAGATTTTAGGATATTTATACAGACCTGCTGAACATCCCCAGTTTGAAAATCAAAAATCCACCATGTCAGCACACAAAAAAAATTTTTAGATTTTGGAACATCTTAGATTTGGATCATTTTATTAGCGGTGGTCCACATATACTAGAAAAAATCTGAAGCTACACATCTGTACCAAAAAATTAAAACATGAACAGCAAATTAAACACAAAGAAAGGAGATGGAGCTGAAAAGTGGTGGAGGCCAAGTAAAGTAGGGAGACAGAATAAACTAGAAATGGCAGGACAAAGTACAGGCTGAATATTCCTTGTCCAAAATACTTGAGTCAGAAGTATTAGAGATTTTAGAGTTTAAAAAATTTATTTAAATTAATTTTATCTTTATTGGTACACTGTACATACACATCATGATCACAATATTGGGAATTTGTACCAGTACATGACACAATTTAATTCTCATTTTTCCCATTCCCCTACCCAACTCACAATCCTTGACCCCTAAATACATAAGCTTTGTTTCCCTTTTTTATTACCATCACATTTTTCCTTTACCTCTCATTATTCACTCCTCCACATTTCCCTTTGAGTATTTCTATTTCACAATAACCATCATACCTTTTAGAACTTATTAACATCTTCAGTTTCTCATACCAGAGAACCGATACAATATTTACACATCTGTGACCTGTTTATTTCACTTATGAGTATGTCCTGAAGGTACATCTATTTGAGTATAAATGACTCAAACTTAATATTCTTTAAGGCAGAGTAACACTCCATTTTATAAAAAAAAACCACATCTTCTTTATTGAATCTCCAGTTGATGAGCATTTGGTTGTTTCCAAGACTGAGCTATCACAAACTGAGCTGCTATGAACATGGGTACACAAATGTCACTATGATATGATTCCATTCTTTTTTTTTTTTGGTGGTACCAGAGATTGAACTTGGGCCCTTATGCTTCCAAAGTAGGTGCGGTACCACTTGAGCTAAATTCTCTTTTGCGTATATTCCTAGCAGGGCAATAACAAGGTCAAGTGGGTCCTCTAAACCTCATCTTTTAGGAATCTCTGCACTGACTTCCATAAGGCTGTACCAGTCTACATTCCCACCAACAGTAGAGAAGCGTTCCTTTTTCTCTGCAGCCTGGTCAGCATTTGTTGCTGGCTAATTTAGAGATAGCAGCCATTCTTTGTGGAGTGAGATGAAATCTTAGTGTTGTTTTCGTCTGCATCTCTCAAATGACCAGTGATGTTGAGCATTTCTTCATATGTTTCTTGGGAGCTTTTACTTCTTCCTCTGAAAAATGTCTATTCATTTAAGCTGCACTTTTTTTTTTTTTTTTTTTTTTTTTTTTTTTTTTTTTTTTTTTTTTTTAGACAGGGTCTTGCTTTGTAGTTCAGGCTGGCCCTGAGCTCACTATGTAGCCCAGGCAAGCCTCGAACTCAGCAATCCTCCTGACTCTGCCTCCCAAGTGCTGGGAATTACAGCATGAGCTACCATGCCCAGCACTGTGGTATGTGGTATTGATTGCTGGTGGGCATGAGTCACCACGCCCAGCATTATATGTGGTTACTGGGGATTGAACTCAGGATCTTGAGATTGCAAGGCAGGCGCCGGAACCACTGAGCTAAATCTCTGGCCCTCAGCTGTGCATTTTTGAACTGGGTCTTTAAATATGGGGGAATGATTTTTTTAAAGCTCTTTATATATTCTAGATAGTAGGCCCTTGTCTGAGAGACAGCTGGTAAAGATTCTTTCCCAATTTGTTGGTCAGAGTTTTAAATTTTTAAATATCTATTTGAACAGACTTGTCGAACATCCTAATCTGAAATTTGGATATGCTTCAAACTGTACAACTTTCCAAGTACCATGTCAGTGCTAAAAAATTGCACTTCTAACATTTTTAATTTCACCTTTTTTAAAGAATATGGATACTCAATCTGTAGAGCACTGACAACAGAGTAGTGAACAGCTCTTTCTCTATTGAAGAAATTGAACTGTTAGTTTAAAATCTTTCCACAAAGAAAATTTCAGGTCTTCTTGCCTTCACTGCTGCACTCTATCAAACATTTAAAGAAGAAATAATACCAACTCTACACAGACTCCTGCAAAAAAATTAAAGGGAAGAAACAAGAGTTTGGTCTGAACATGGGTAAACAAAAGAAAACAAGGAAGTATGTGACCATGACACAAATGCTTAGTCTCAGAGATGAGAGACTGAAAGAAAAGGATAGATTAAAACCTAAAAATAAAGAAAAGAAAGATCCCAGTGCTCTAAAGGAAAGAGAAGTCCCCCAGCATCCTTCCTGCCTATTCTTCCAATATAATACATAGCTGGGCCCACCTTATCATATCCTGGTTGATACCAACTTTACCAACTTTTCCATCAAGGCCAAATTGGACTTAGTACAATCAATGATGGACTGTCTGTATGCCAAGTGTATCCCTTGAATAACTGATTGTTTAATGGCTGAAATTGAGAAGTTGGGACAGAAGTATCAAGTGGCTCTAAGGATTGCCAAGGATCCCCACTTTGAACGATTACTTTGCACACATAAAGGGACATATGCAGATGACTGCTTACCGCAGAGAGTAACTCAGCACAAGTGTTACACTGTGGCCACTGTTGCCTGAGACCTTAAATGGAGAATCTGGAAAATCCCTGGGGCTCCTATTATGTACATTTCTAACTACAGATACAACGTGGAGCAGATGCCAGATGATTATGAAGCCCCTCAGTTCTAATTTTTACAAGACAAAAGTTCCTCTGCCATCCTTGGACCAACTATCTGTTTCCAGTTCAATGAATACGCTATAGCATAAATTATCATTCACCAGTTTGCTCTGTTATCGGTCATGTATGGTCAAATACATTTTTTGATACTTTTTGAAAAAAAAATAAAGAGGACAAAATGTTTTCTAAGAAATGCTAAGAGGTTGGCATTACCTGATACCAAATAAGACAGACATTTGAGTAAAAAAAAAAAAAAAAAAGAGTCATTTAAATGCTAAACAAACATTTTAAAACCAAATTCAAATAACAAAATAACTGAGTATTATGACAAAGTAGAGTTTATCCAAGAAAGAGGAGGTGGAATTAAGATTTAAAAATTTGAGTGCAGTTCAACCTATTAACAACTTACCAAATAATCTGATACTTCAACAGATGCTAGAAAAGCCCTGGATTTAAAAAATCCAATATTCATTCTGATAAAAACTCTCAGCAAACTAGGAATAGAAACGAACAAACTTGACCTGATAAAGTATCTATGAAAAATGTATACACATTTAATTCTAGCATCACACTTAGTGTTCAAAGACAAATGTTTTCCCCCCAAAGAACAGAAACAGGATAGGATGTCTATCCTTTCCATCATCTATTCAAAAGTCTATTGCAATTTCTAGCTAGTACACTGAAGCAAGAAGAGGAAATGCAAAGTATCCAAATTAGAAAGAACTAAAATGGTAACTTTTTTCAAATGACAATATCATCTATGTAAAAAATCTAACAGACTCTGCAAAAGAAAACTACTGCAACTAATAAGCTGCATGTTACAATAGGCAAGGTATGTATTTCTATATATTAGCAATGAAAAGGCCAGAAACTGGAAGTAAAAAAGAATTATACCATTTATAGTAGCATCAAAAATCCAATCCAGGGCCGGAGGGTTAGCTCAGTGGTTCCGGCGCCTGCCTCGCAAGCATAAGGACCTGAGTTCGATCCCTGGTTACCACATATAATGCTGGGCGTGGTGGCTCACGCCTGTAATCCCAGCACTCGGGAGGCAGAGACAGGAGGATTGTTGAGTTCGTGGCGGCTTGCCTGGGCACCATAGTGAGCTCAGGGCCAGCCTGAACTACAAAGCAAGACCCTGTCTCCGAAAAGCAAAAAAAAAAAAAAAAAAAAAAAAAAAAATTCAATCCATAAAACTGACAAAAGATGTATAAAACCCATATGCTAAAAACTACAAAATGCTGCTGCTGAGAGAAACTAAAGAAGAGATATATCAGTGGAAAAGTACATATATTTCATTGGTCAGAGAGCTTGACATCATGAAAGTATGAACTCTACACAAATGATTCATATATTCAATACATTATCTGTCAAAAGTTGAGCATCTTTTTTTTTTTTAGAAACTGACAAGATGATTCTAAAATTCATATGGACCCACAAACTACTTAGGAGAGCCAAACAATTGTGAAAAAGAACAAATTTAAAAGGTTATTCTTTAACTTTCATATTCACTATAAAGCTGCAATACATAAGATAGTAGGGTATTCGTGCCTACAGATACAAATAGATCAGTAGAACAGAATGGAGTTCAGAAATTCACACACATGTAAACTGATTGTTAGCAAAGATGCAAAAGTAATCCAATTGAAAAAGGACAAACTTTCAATTTGAAGAAGTGAGCCTAGGCCCTTACCTTGTACCTTGTACAAAATTTTACTATATGAACAGTACATCTAAGTGTAAAATCTAAACAAAACTTCTAGAATAAATAGAAAACCTCACAGCTGTTAGGCAACCACTTCCTAGATATAATACTAAGTACACATATTCATTAAAGGGCAACTCATAAAAAAAACAGAATTTGGAATTGCTCTCTAAAAGACACGAGAGATTGAAAAAAATAAGTACATCATTAGCCATAACTATAAGAATGAATACTTTGTTCCCAGATTTATATACAAGGTTCTCTCTGATCAGGTCCCTAAGGAGATCTCCCTAACAGATCTCTTTTCCCAGATGGAAGTGGAAATAAAATACACTGCAAATAGGACAGAAGTTCACTTGACCAGAATCCTGGTTGGGTGTAAAAGTGCCAAAATAGTAATTATCAGAGGCAAAATTATGTAAAGTTGTCATCTGAGGAATAGCAAGCAAACAAACAACCTTCCCCCAAAACAAACACAAAAACCACTGTTTTGAACTCCAACCTAATGAAAGCATTAGACGGAGGCGATCAAGATCAACAGGAGTCAATGTAGAGAAGGTCAGAAGCATGCAGGAGGATGAATGCCATCTATTTAAATTTGAGCTGGTGCTTCAACCCACCACTGTAGCTGGAGTACAAGGTCCAGTTGAAGGAAAAATAGAGGGAGTCACAGACACACAACACTATTTCTTACCACTTAAGGCAAATTCTACCATTCCATGCTCCAATTTCCTGAAAAACACCATTATCTCAAGCCTCTAAACCTTCACCTCTTCTGCTCCTTCCGCTTGACAATGCCTGCTCACTTCACTTGCCTTCTGGTAAGCCACTATTCATTTTCCAAGAAATAAATTACTATGCTTCAACTATCTTACTTGGTTTTCTCTAGCATTTTGAGTTGTCTAATATTTAGATTCTTAGTATATCTAAGAACTCTAGCTGGTTCCTTCTAAAATTCATTCTTTCTAAAAATCAGGTATCCTCCTCACCCTAGCCAAACTCCTCACTGTGCAATTCCTATCCCACACCATGAGATGGTAGACAGTTAAGCATCCTATGGGGTGAAGTCACTCTCACTTCAAACCTAAGAAATTATGGTCATACATTCATACATACCCTGCACCTAATACATTACACACATCATGCTATTGACCTTAATGCATCTCATTGCAATCTCACAACCCATGAGAGTCCTTATATTCACTTTATAAACGAGAAAGCTGAGGCAAAGAGAAAATAAGTCCCCTGTTCACAGAGACTAATACAGAAACTGAGTTCTTAAACACTGGGCTATAAAATTTCCAAAAAAGAACTATCACCTTTCGTCACCCTCCCTATCGCTCAAGTCAAAACCTTCAGTATTGTTTTCTCCCTCTCTCTCCCATCTCCTGACCTGCAATTCCTCTGCATTCACCTTAGTTCACTTATTTCCTGGTTGATGCCAACAGTTACCTAACTGCACTGTGCAACAATGCATATTCCTCAGAATGGCCAGATCTGTTTTCCAAACTATGGTTTGGTCATGATACTCCCAAGTGAATTCTTTACCATGTTTCCTACACTCTCTGCAGTGGTCCAAACTTCTTAGCACAAAGAAAACAAGGCCTTTCACCATCTAACTCCATTCAGCACCTCTTGCCATTTCTCTGTCTAAGCCTCTATACTTCATGTCAGTCAACCTGGCTACAAGACTTTAAACAAAGCCTAATTTCTAATACCTTCAAGGTTGCAAATACACACTCTCCTACTCAGGATACCTACACATTCTTTATAAACTTGACGGACTTCAACTTTCAGCGCAAATGGAACTTCCTTTGACCACAGTTTAACAGTAAACCTGTAATAGTCCATATTTGTTTAGCACAATAGGTCACACACTATTCTAAATCCTTAGATATTTTAATAGTTAATAATTCCAACGACCTAAAGAGGAAACATGCAAAAAGGTTAGCAGTTGGTGCTGTTTCAGCGTATTTACAGGATTTACAGATTTCCCTCCCCAAATTCTTGGAGGCTAAGATTTCATCTCTGCAGCAGCTAGGCTTGTATAGTTCCTGGCACGAAACAGACAGGGGAGCTGCTCAGTACACATCTTTTAAACAAATGGCCAAAGCTGTGGCTCTAAGGTCCTTAACTGCAGACTTTCAAACACTGCCTGGCCATTAGCCCTCTTAATTTCTTCAGTGTACGAACAGGGCATAACAAACGTGTCTAGTGTCTAGTAGAGTCCTATGGAAGGTGACGAAACCTACGAGCATTTACCAAACCTTTCAGCCTAAGTACATGCATATCTTCAGGTAGATCATCAAGCTTTTTACGCAGCTAACTCCTTTTAAGTTAGCTTTATAAACGAGAAAGCTGAGGCAAAGAGAAAATAAGTCCCCTGTTCACAGAGACTAATACAGAAACTGAGTTCTTAAACACTGGGCTAGATTTCCGGACTGGGACCCAAAAGGTATTCAAAACACATTCGCTGGTTAACGACGACAGTAAACATCGTACACGAATTCTCAATAAAGGAATACGGAGCTTACTTTGGTCTCCCAGAAAGTCGGTTTCTGTGGACATTTCGATATAATTTTTGTTTGGCGCTTTCACCACCTTTATCTTTCCTCTGGAAAACCAGAGCTCGCAGTGCGGGAAGACAGAAACTAAGCAACACTCGGAGGGTGTCAAGCAGTAGCCTGGCCGCGGGGTAATCAGCATCCCACTCACGCAGAGTCGCGGTCCGGCCGCGCTGCCCTCTCCCTGGCGGGAACCTGGCCCGGGGAGACTTCGGATTTCAGAGCTCGCCGGGACGGGCCGCGGGAATTCGGTTCCTCGCTCGACCGAATCCCACTGGCTGAGGAGCCGACGAGGGTCGGCGGAGGCGTCCTGCGCTTCACCCCGGGTCCTATCGGCGCCGGAAGGGGGGCGGCGTGGTGGCGACGTCCGCAGGGAAGCAGGGGGTGACGACGGGACCGCGGGGAAGCCAGGGCCAGCGGCGGAAGTCCACCCGGCCCGCCCTACGACTTTGAAACCGGTGCCCCAGACTGCTCCTTGGAGACGGTGACGCCGCCTCCGTCATCACGCGAGCGTCAGCGCCTACGTCATCGCGCTTCTTACGGCCCTAGCGCGCTATTGGCTGTTTGTCAAGCAATGGGTGGACCCTAAGAATCTGGTTGACAGCGCGCAGAACCGCGGTTTTGGAGCGGCGGGCAGCCCGGCTGGTCGGTTCCTGATCCCTGCGACCCCTCTCGCCAAAATGTGATGAGTAAAGCATTAAGTAAAATTCACTTCGTATCTTGGTTTACTAATATTCTCAGCATTTCTGAACTAAGAGAACCCGCGGGCCAAAGGGCAGCCCGGACTGGCTTCCTCACGATCCCGGGTCAAAGCTGCCCCTCTGCAGTATATTTGGGTACGAACCTGGTCATATGTCTGGAAGATAAGTACCGTCCTGCCCCTTGTCGGTCTTTAGAATAAAGGATACAGCTGTTGAAGTTTAACTGTGAGACTTCTGATATTTTTTTCAAATAGAAGAAAAGTTACATTTTTTCAAGAAAAGTAAAATGCAAATTTCAGGATCGTGATTCTCAGTTTTAAAAATTAACTTTATATGGTTCAAAACTTATAAATTTTAAAAACATAACGTTGGAGAAAGGGCAACACGAATACTGGAAATGTTAAAATGAAGCCAGCCACTTTTTATTATTTATAATGGATTGTGTTTTTATGGATTGAAATAAAAGTTTCACTAAAACATATCCCAGATGCAGCTTGATTTCGCTGTTTAAGAAATTTTTAATTTTTAGCCTTTAGTCATGATGTCATATAAAGGAATGCCAGCAAGATATATTAACAAATCTTTAAAATATGCTCAGTTAACTGTTGGAGAGTTTACCCTATGCTGTGATTAAGAAAATGAAACGATCCCTTCCTCTTTAAAGGTTAGCTGAGAAATATGCTCGTGTAATTAATAGTCATGAAAAGGTTTAATTTAGCTTTAAGTTTGTTAGCATTAAAATTGTTTTGGATTTTAATGGTCATGAAGTTAACAGTAAAACTTACTGGAAGGGAAATTAAATGTGAAGCTTCAACTCTCTTTTGAAATTCAATGTCGGATTTTTTTTCTTCAAGAACTTCTCACTGTGTCCCCAAGGATTTGTTTGTAACTTCCACATTCGAACATTAGGTATTGTCATATTTTGACTTAAGTTGTCACTCAGCAAGTTGATACAATATATCTGTATGGATGAAAATAAACAATGCCTTCTGATATGTGGTTTTGCCTTCTGATAACAGTGGTTTTGTGTAAATTCAGTACTGAAATAATTTTGCTGCATTTGAGTTATTTGGCTCACATTTATGATCAAATGCACTTGTTTTTTTTGTTTGGTGTATTGTTACAGACTTTGTTTAAGTTTTAATGAAGTATTTTCAGAATTAATAGTAACTATCTTTAAGTAACCTTTGTTTTTTATAAACGTTCTCGAGTTTTCTATCAACTTTTCCTGAGGGTAGGTGTTACCTTAGTACTCAGTTAAGATTTCTTCCTGCAGTTCGTGCCATATTGTTCTGAAATCTGTTTGCAGTCTCCATTATAAAATTTGAGCACAATAAAGATCAAAACATGACTAGTAAGGCATTAAAGAATTCAGTGAATGTGTGTAGATGTAAATTGAATACAGGCAGTGAGAAATGCGAAAAGTACTTAGTATTTGTTTAATTTTTCTCAAGGTACTATTTCATGTTTTTATATAAGACACTTTTCTGTAATAAAGAAAGACCCTTGGAAATTATATAGATTACGAACCAGTGGCAGATTTCACTAATATTCCCTTATTCAGTTACTTGGCATTGAACACCTAGTGCTGGATATACACTACTATGAAGAATACAAAGTGAGGAAGTTTGAGCAAAGTTCAAAACAGATTACACAGATGAAAAAGTGCCTGAGTAGAGATTCGAACTCGGCAAGTATGATTCCAAATGCCATAATTGTTAGCCACTATATGTCTCTCCCCAGCATGATGCAATTTATAACTAACCTAATATAATTTATAGTTCTTGTTTATTTGGGCACTTAGCCTTTAGCTGCAATGAATGAATGACCGCTGTACGTGTGCAATTGTGCTCTTGAACATTTTTCTTTCCTAGGAAAAGAAAGGCTGTGGGATTCAGTCCTCCGGGTCCCTCCCCCAGAAGGGGCGGCAGCTGGGCGGAGCCTGAGGCGGAGCCCTTTGGACAGCGAAGACCCAGGTGAGCCGGGAGGGACTGAGGAGAGCTCCCGGGTCTGGGGTCGGTGCGCCCCTCTTTGCCTCGCTTCTCTCTGTGGTTCCTCCCGTGTCCCCAGATCTTGCTGTGAAGATTTTCTCTGAAAAATATTAGACGTTTCTGCTTCCTATTGGCATTGGTTCCACTTTCAGGCCACGTTCTTCATTCCTTCGTTTTTTATAAGTGAATGGGGCGGGGAGTGCAAATGGAAAACAATTTTTGTAGAAAAACCAGACCTGTAATAGAGCAATGTGGTAATTTTTCTTGCAAATAGTTTTAACTTCCTTCTTTTAAATCTTATGGGTTATTTTTTCCCTCTATCCCTCATGTCTGAAGTTCTGCCTTTTACTTTTTTTTTTTTTTTTTTTTTGAGACAGAGTCTGGCTTTGTGGTTCAGGCTGGCCCTGAGCTCACTATGTAGTCCAGGCAAGCCTCGATCTCATAGCAATCCTCCTGCCTCTGCCTCCCGAGTGCTGGGATTACCCAGCTGCTTTTTACTTTCTTTAATGTCTTCCCATAGTAGGGAGAAAGAAGTGTGGATAGTTGAAAAGTTTTCCTTTTTACTTCCTTTGATGAAAGAATAATTTGCAGAAAAGGGCTAAAAATGAAAAACTACAATCACTGATAAACATTATTTTAAGAAAAGTACATAATGATCACCTTGATAATATTCAGTTTCACTTTCTGGAGATGTTCAGATATGTTATTTAAGAGACTCAACCTTAAACATACTTTAAGTATTTAAAATTATTCATTTTTAAATAGTAATGATCATAGTGTGAATTTCAAATCAGTTAAACCCAAAACTGAAAGAAGGCTTCCTCTATATTAGAGGCAGGAATTTTTTTCCAAAATCAATAAATACCACTCCATTGGTTTCTTATATTTGCTTCCTAATAGTATGTGCATTGCAAATGCATATGCAAAGAAGCTTGCTTTGTATTAATTACTGTCATAATTTCTTCACCTTGCTTTTCACTTCACAATGTATTTTGCATGCACATATAGATCTTCCTCATTTACTTTAGTAACTATGTCATATTTCACTATATAATATAACATATAATATAGCAAAATTTCTTTGCCTGTCTTCTCAGATGTATTTAAATTGCTTCCAGTATTTTGTTATTCTAAGCAAAACTATTCTTATACTTTTGTCATTTGGTTATATCCAGATGTAATAACTAGAAAATGCACATTTTCAGTGCAAAGGATACTTTGTATGATCAAATTTGCACTGGAGGATTATACATTTATTTTTGTTGATGTACTTCAACTAAAGAGCAGAAATTTATTAGCAGTTTTATTCCATAAAACTAAGGCTACATTTAGTATATTAATCATTTTATATAGTTTTATCACTGAGTTTATTTCAGTAGTGAAGAATATGAATTTCTGCACATTTTCTCTGAAGTATTATGAATTTCTACAAATGGGCTGCAAAGCCAGAATTATTTAAGAGCTTTCCTATTAAAATTTGTTAAAACATAAAAATTAGCAAAAGCTAGATACTTAGAAGTGATTACAGAGATCTTGGACTCACTGTATAACAAACCTCATGTATTTTGTGGTCCTTTCACTATTTAGTTTATTACTACATGATGTATATTAACTGAATTAGATTTATTGAGAATGTAATCACTTCATCACTTACAATAAAAATAACATTATGAACTAAGGGAACCCATTCAAAAATTTCAGATACAGGAACTTAACAGTTTGGAGATATCATCAGTACTATATAAGGATTATCTACTGGATAAGACATGGAGACCAGGATAATTTGGAGAATCAATCAACCCTAAAATATAGCTTTCATCTTGCAGATTTCTGCATGGCTGATTTTGATTCAGTTTCTAGTTATGTTAATCATATGACCTTGGACAAATGTGTTTCTTCATTTGTAACTAAGATAATAATACCTCCTATCCCAGTTTGTAGGTAAATGGAGCAATGTCTGTAAAAGGATTAATTAACAAAATGTAATTTTACTGATCTCATACTATAACCTTCTATTGAACACTTAGGAAAGCAATTTATAAAGTGAAAACAATGTATTTGTTTCATATATTCTTAGTCTATTTCAAAGTTTAAATGATAGGAGATTTTGTTCTCAGTTTTCAGTTGGAAAGAAAAAAATAAACCAAGCAACTTGCCTTTTACCAACATTAAAATGTAAAAATTGGAAATGCAGAAATAATATACATACTGGTAAATGAACACAACATTCAGTTCTACTGACCTTCAGCCAGGCATGATGGCTCACACCTATAACCCCAGCACTCAGGAGGCAAAGGCAGGAGGATTGCCATGAGTTTGAGGCCAGCCTGGGCTACATAGGTAGCTCTGGACCAGCCTGAACTACAAAGCAAGACCTTGTCTCAAAAAACTGGAAAAATAAAATCAATCCTACTGACCTTCAAATATTGGAATTTTTTCCCTCCTGCTAAGAAAGTTTTTACCCACAAAACAGATCTTAATAATTCTAATTATACTAACTTGTCATTTTTGATCAAGTTCAATTTTATTATAAAGGTCTTAATGCCTAGAAGGTCCAGTAACTTAGACCCTCTATATATTTTACAACAGGATGAATGAAAAAAAACATAAACTCACAGTACTTACGGTTACTTGTACTAATCTCTGCAGCAGACTTAATTACATCCTTCAAAGCTGGTTTTAGTGCCCTCTATGAGAAAACTAGAGCTGAATCTGGACCAACTGTGTTAAAGCTTTAGTGTCCAGCTCCTTATTCTAGAGTGGACCCCAGAGTCCCCGGTTTGCCACAATCCAGATGGTCCTTTGGGTCCTGGTACCCTTTCCTGTCACTCTGCTGCCTTCCTATTATTTCACACTAAAAATTTCTTTTCTTTTATAACTAAAGCAACGTTTGTGTGTAATTGTTTATTTCAATATGTGCCTTGCTTCCCAGTCTTCAGATGGATTTTAGAATTGAACACACCTGGGATGGTTTTCCGGTGACGCATGAGCCAGTGTGGGTCAGGCTCAGTCCAGGCGACGGGGGAGTGGTGATGGAAGTTCGGGCTCCATTTTTTGGTGATTCCCCGGCCCCACCTGGAGAACCAGGAAAGCCTTTCAGTGAACTGTGGAATTATGAAGGTGAGGAGAAGTACTGATTTTATTGAGAACATAAATCTTTTTATAATAACCTCTCATGGCATATTATTTTATCTTACTACTGGGAAATGAGCGCTTCTGAGACACTGACACGTGCAGGATCTGATTTTTTTTTTTTAACTATTTGCTTATTCAGACTTTTCCCCACTATATACGTGACTTCAACTCTGTAAGACAGTGAAAAATGGCAGTTAGAAATCTAGAGTTTTAGGTCACTGCCTTATATCCTTCCTTCTACAACCTAATCTAAGGAGAGAGAGTTCAGCATTCCCTGTTTTGTCGGTCAGTATTGTATCTTCAGATTGCCTCTTTAACCTTAAAATCCTTCCTTATGGAAGTTTTGGGGAATTTCACTTACTCAAGAAACAGAAATCAGGGGCCTGGGATGTAGCTCAGTGGTACTGTCCCTGCCTGGCAAGAAACAGAAATCAACTGCAAACTGAAATTTAGTTTTTAACTTTATACTTGCAAGTCATCCTGTGCGTCGAATAAAGGCTAAAGGACATGCCATGCCATGAAATGACATGGTTTCAGGTTTGTATGGTAATCCCCTCCTGCTGTGTTCTATCAGACTGTAGAACACTCTTGATGATGCCACTCCCCAGATCACAATGCATTACTACCCTAGAAAAAAGTTAAAAGTTTTCTTTAAGCTCTTAGATACTCATTAATTGGCCACCATATTCAGACAAAAACTCTTGACTTCTGAAAGGTTAATGGTCTCACTGTCCACACAAGTTCTCACCTATATGTCTTCTTATTCTGTTTCTTCTGCCTTGAGTGCTCATATAGTTCAAGGTCTAATTCACCTCCCATTTCTTCAAAGAGACCTTTGATGAATCTTGTAGTAACATCTTTATATTAGATCTTCTGTCAGGGTCGATTGCCCTTGGTAAACATAGGTTGCCTTTTGATACAGAGCTTCTTTCCCATGTATACTAGGTTCTTCATGGTGCACATACCAATATGACCTACCTGTGGGGATGCTCCAGGCACTAAACTCAGCAAAGCCGGATCTCGACACATCTATTTTCTCATAAATCTGCTTCTTTCCCTAGTTGCTCAATCTTACTGAATCACCAAATGTAAAAATTGTGAGACCTTTACAAGATATCCTTTCTTCTCATTCTCCATATTTAGATTCCTAAATATTCCCTAATTTAGTAGGTCCTCTTCATCTTATCGTCCTTGTAGGATAGGCCTTTATCATCTTTTACTTGATTAAAATGGAGCTTTCTAAATAGTCTTTTTGCCCTAAATCCATTATTTACTTAGAAACCAGAGAAATCTACCTTCAGCTAAAACTTTCTCCTATTCCCTGTCTTCTCAAGATAAGTTTTACTTTTTAATATGATCCCTCTATGGCTCCTCATTCTCTCTGGAGAATCACTAGTTCTTCCTGTTTTGAAATATTTGCTCCCTCAAGACTGAACCTCCTATAGTTTTTAAAAATAAGCCACAGTATTTCTTAATGGTGTCCCTCTGATTATAACTGCCTCCTCCCCTAGAATGCTATGTTACCATTCTTCACCCAGTTCTAACTCGTCTTTCAAGTTGAGCTTCTCTAGCACCTTCTCCAAGAATCCTCCCTAAACCAGTTTTTTGAGGTTTGTCTGTTTTCTTTTTTCCAATAGTAAACCATGCATTCCTCCATTTTTGAATTTTTATTGGGATATTCTGCTTTAGAAAATAGAAATAGGAAGAGATGTGTTTTTGGTGCTTGGGGGTAGATACTGATTTATCTAAGGAATGATCTCACACATTGTAGAGGTTGGCAAGTCCACAGTTTTCAGGGCAGGTCAGAGGCTGGATATCCAGGAAAGAGTGGATGTTGCAGTTGAAATTCACAGTTCTCTGCTGACCCAGTTACCTTTTGGAGGGTTAGTCTTTTCTTCCACTCAGGCTTTCCATTGATTAGAAGAGGCCCACTACACTAGAGGATAATTTGATTTACTCAGAGTCTACTAATTTACATGTTGGTTTCATCTAAAGAAACTATCTTTACAGAAACACAGAGAATAATGTATGACCAAATACCTGGGTCCTGTGAGTTAGTCAAGTTGACATTAATTGTTATAGCAGATGTTCTAATTTGTTAAGGTAAAATATTTGGAAACACATTACAATCTCTAAATTATTGATGAAACTAAATATCTTAGCTTTTACTATGAAAATAATACATGGAAAATTGGAAACAATTTATATGTTTATAGATAAAGGATTAGATTGTTGTATTTTAACATTCTACAGAAGAATACTGTGCAGTTCTTAAAAAGAATATATTTATATGCTAGCATATTTTTTTGTATGAGTAAAGCAAGTTCTTGGCAAATATGATCCAATATTTTTAAAAATCTAAGTGGGTGAAAGAGTTCATTGAAACCTAGAAAAATTCTAGTAGGTTCTACACCAAATGGGGTGGAAAAGACTTTGACTTTTTAACTTCTTCCCTATTTGCATTACTTTCACTAGTTACAAGAAAGATATATAATCCTAATAGTTACAAAATTTTAAAAATATTATCTCCGAATATTAAAAAACTACAGTGAAAGAACCATCTACTTGTATTCCACCAATCACATATAACCAAGGCTTAACATTTTCGTACATATTTTACAGGTGTCTAACCACAGGCATGTGTGTATGTTTTGTTTTCATATAAATTGGGTTGCTGCTCTATAGCCTATTTGAAATCATGAATATCTTCCCACCCTGATAAATTTTTAAGTGTATCTTTGATTTTTCTTATTTTACATGGTGTTATGGGAATCTCGTGGTTTTGGATTCTCCTGTATGGTGATGCCAGAATGTTAGCCTGCTTCTAAAAGTGACTCACCAATTAAATGTTAACCAGCTTCTGGGTTTCTGGCCTCTCCCCCTGGAGTTAAGAATCCAGGTTCTCTTCATGAGCAAAGACCTGAACAGAAAGTGCAAAAACAGTGGCAAAGTTTATTTGAGAAAGTACAAGTGAAGAGTGAGAGAAAAACTAGCTCTTCAGAGCAAGCCTGGGCTGAGTAAAAGGAGAAAAAGCAGTAAAAAGACAGCCAGGAGAAAGCAGGGTGGGTTACAACAAACTTTTCTTGGTGTCAATACTTTTATATTGTGCAAACCTTGAGGAAACCCATCAGAACTTCTACATGTAGGTCCTGAGATCCCATGGCTCAGGCTGACATAGGTCTAGGCCATCCTACTGAAAACTTGCTCAAGTTCTCCCAAGAACTCCACATGTAGGGCTTTGGGAGCTGTTCAGTTCAAATCAAGTTTTCTGGTGTCTTGTAATGAACAGGTTATGTCCACTTCTCAAGCCAGCTTTGCCATACCCTAATCTTCTTTGCCATACCCTAATCTTCTATGTCAGTGAGATACAAGTATGGCATAATTTTTTTTACCAGCTCTTCTGAGCAATAGGAGATTTATCTATAAAATAGAAAATAAAACTATATAAGAAAAAATAATAGTTTGCATTCTCATTTTTGATCAATTATACTTTGATAAATAGAACTATACTTCTTCTCCTAGTTGTCTGATTTATTTCCTTAGAATAAATGCCTAGAAGAAAATTACTGGCTCAGAGTCTGTCTGTATAATAATATTGATTTCTCTATGGCCTCACCAACACTAGGCTTTATAAATATTTTTAGTTTATGGCTATCTGACATGAGAGAAAATGGATGATGACTTGATGTATTTCTTCTTCCAGACAATATCTCTTTATTTTACCTCTTTTCTGGCTGGAGATAGCATGGCAATTAAAAATTTAAAAACACTGAGTTAATTAATTTTATACTCTACCTCGAACTCACAGCAATCCTCCTGCCTCTCCCTTTTGAGTGCTCTGAGGCATAGTGAGCCATTACACCTGGTATTGTGGTGTGTGGTACAGGGGATTGAATTCAGGATCTTGCACTTGTCAGGCAGATGCTGGAACCACTGATCGAAATCTCTGGCCCCAAAATTAAACTTTTTACTATATCTTATTTCTATTTTCAAAGTTGTGGAAGCATTTTTCTTGAATGATGTAACTGAGCAGTATTTAGAAGTCGAACTTTGTCCGTAAGTATGAAATAATTTTTCTTAATCATTACTATAAAACTGAACATATAATTTTCTAGTTGTAAATCGTATAGTCATAGTAAAGCTCACTAATTGCAGCTGAGTAAAGGAACTATTGAATTAATATGAATTATACATTTTTCATGTCATGTACATTATTTACCTGTCTATATATTTGTGAAGCATAAAGAAGTTTTACTTTTATGAAGTACACCCCCACAAAAAAACTAGAGTGCAGTACCTCAGGGAGAGGCAGTGGGGATATTTATATATTTTAGGCCTTGGAAATCTATGGACTTTGTGACTCTATGAAAAATTTG
Organism: Thryonomys swinderianus; assembly: GCA_004025085.1. Classification (NCBI taxonomy): domain Eukaryota; kingdom Metazoa; phylum Chordata; class Mammalia; order Rodentia; family Thryonomyidae; genus Thryonomys; species Thryonomys swinderianus. The sequence continues at coordinate 12,463 of PVIC010009160.1, read as the reverse complement.
AGCTTGGTTTGCATAAGAAAACCAATGACCCACCGTTCACAAGAGAAAGGACAGCCCATTTTATTTTTTATTTTCTTTTTTTTATTGAATTCTTTATTGGTACAATTTATACACATCTCAAAATCACATATAACATTGGGAAATTTGTACCAGTATATGCCACAAGTTAATTCTCATTTTTACCCATATCCCTACCCACTCCC